>PVKP010031454.1:0-26943 GCA_004027715.1 Plecturocebus donacophilus | reverse complement strand
GGCCAATGAGCACATGGAAAGATGCTCATACGTAATTGTCTGCATTAGAGAAACAAGTGAAAACCACAGGACACACGACTTCCTATCACTAGGACGACTGTCATTTAAAAAATAGAAATTAACCGGTATTGGTGAGGAGATGAAGAAATTGGACCCTTTGTATATTACTGATAGGGATGAAAAATGGGCTGCCGCTGTGGAAAACAGTTTGGCCATTCCTCAAAAAGTTAAACATAGAATTACCATATGACCCAGCACTTTGAGATTTTTACCTCAAAGAATTGAAAACAGAGACTCAAACAGATACTTTTTTATTTTTTTATTTCTAGTAGAAATGGGGTTTCACCATGTTGGCCAGGCTGGTCTCGAACTCTTGACCTCAAGTGATTCACCCGCCTCAGCCTCCCAAAGTGCTGAGACTACTGGCATGAGCCACCGCGCCTGGCCTCAAACAGATACTTGTAACCTGGATGTTCAAGGCAGCACTGTTCACAATAGCCAAAGATGGAAACAACCCAGACGTCCCTAAACAGACTAATGGGTTCACAAAATGTGGTCTGTCCAAGCAGGTTAATTTTATTTAGCCATAAAAAAAAGAATGAAAGAGGGCCAGACGCAGTGGCTCAAGCCTGTAATCCCAGCACTTTGGGAGGCCAAGGTGGGCAGATCACGAGGTCAGGAGTTTGAGACCAGCCTGGCCAACATGGTGAAACCCGGTCTCTGCCAAAAATACAAAAAAATTAGCTGGGCATGGTGGCGCGCGCCTGTAGTCCCAGCCACTCAGGAGGCTGAGGCAGGAGAATTGCTTGAACCCAGGAGGCGGAGGTTGCAGTGAGCCGAGGTCACGCCACTGCACTCCAGCCTGGAGCCTGGTGATGGAGTGAGACTCTGTCTCAAAAAAAAAGATTAGCCGGGTGTGGTGGCGGGCGCTGTAATCCCAGCTACTCCGGAGGCTGAAGCAGAAGAATAGCTTGAACCCAGGAGGTGAAGTTTGTAGTAAGTGAGCCGAGATCGTACCACTGCTCTCCAGCCTGGGCAACAGAGCGAGACTCTGTCTCAAAAAAAAAAAAAAAAAAAAGGAGGGGGAGGTGGGCACAGTGGCTCACGCCTGTAATCCCAGCACTTTGGGAGGCTGAATGGGTGGATCACCTGAGGTTGGGAGTTCAAGACCAGCCTGACCAACATGGAGAAATCCCATCTCTACTAAAAATACAAAATAAGCCAGATGTGGTGGTGTTTGCCTGTGATCCCAGGGACTTGGGAGGCTCAGGGAAGAGAATCACTTGAACCTGAAAGACGGTGGTTGCGGTGAGCTGAGATCACACCATTGCACTCCAATCTGGGCAACAAGAACAAAACTCCATCTCAAAGAAAAAAAGAAGCTACAACATGAATGAACCTTGAGAACAAGGTGAGATTTTCGTGAAAGGAACTAGTCACAAAAGGCCACATTGTATATGATGCCATTTATGTGAAATATCCAAAAACAGACAAATCCATACAGAGAAAGAAAAGCAGCGATTACCAGGGGCTGGAGGGGGATGGAGAGAGGCCACTTAATGGGAATGGAGTTTCCTTTTGGATGATGTGAGCCGTGATTGTGCCGCTGCACAATGAGAATATTCTGGAACTAGACGGAGATAGTGGTTACACAACATTGTGAATGAACTAAATGCCACTAAATTGTTCACTTAAAAAAATAGAGATAGGGTCTTGTCATGTTGCCCCGGTTGATCTCCAACTCCAGGGATTGAGTGATTCTCCCTCCTCAGCCTCCCTAAGTGCTGGGATTACAGGCTTGAACCACCTCGCGGCCAATTGTTCACTTTTCAATGGTTAATTTCATGTTACGTGAATTTCACCTCAGTGGAAAAACTCAACCCCAAACATGCCTTACCTTCCCTCCCTGCCTGATTTCTCTCCTGCGCACAGGGCGCCTCACACACGGTTTGTTTGACCTATGTGTCCTGCTTCTTTAAAATATAAATTCCAAGAGGGTAGGGATTTTGTCTGTTTTGTTAACTCACATATGCCCAAAGAGTCTCTGGTGCTCAATAAATATTTGTTGAATAAATGAATTAGATCGGGTGTGGTGATGAAGACAGTCTGGTCGCCATCCCCTCCCACATCTCTAATTCTAACGGGTTTTTAACCTTGGAGCCTGTTAAGGATGATCCTCAGTCTGAGCTCATTCTCCCCTCTCCTGACTAGCAGCACCCACAGGCTTTTGCTCAGCTCAGCCCCTTGCAACCTTTCACTGCTAAGAGTTCGAGATAAAGGGGGCCATGAGAGAAGACAGGGAATCTGTCTCCATGTGTGATGAGCTGTCTGCTCTGTGCCTTCCCACAGCAATTTATCATAACCTGGAACCACAGCTGTGAGGCGGGGTATTCCCACGCCAGCACCTCGCTCCCCCGCCGCTTCAGAGGGGGACATTCACAGGAACCTGTCGATACCTATGTACTGAACAGTTGCTCAGACGCAGCCCTGTCCCAGGCACTCAGCCAAATGACAAATGAACTATATAATCATTCATTCATTCATTCCATGATTCATTCATTCTGTGACGAATTCATTCATTCATGCATGTGGTTGTCAAACATTCATTGAGCACCTACTATGTGCCAGATGTACTTTGCACCGCGGCCCTTGATTACGGAGATGTCAACGCATTATAGACCAGGATTTCTCAGCCTAGGCGCTGGGGACACTTTTGGTTTTGGTTTTTGTTGTTGGTTTTGATACAGGGTTTTGCTCTACGGCCCAGGCTGGAGTGCAGTAGCACAATCACAGCTCACTGCAGCCTCAACCTCCTGGGCTGAAGTGATCCTCCCACATCAGCCTCTCAAGTAGCTGTGACTACAAGCAACACCACCAAGCCTGCCAAATTTTTTTGTATTTTTTGTAGAGACAGGGTCTCCCTATACTGCTTAAGCTGGTCTTGAACTCCTGGACTCAAGCGCTCCTCCTGCCTCGGCCTCCTAAAGCGCTGGGATTTCAGGTGTGAGCCACTGTGTCTGGCCACTGTGCACACTGGGACCAGACATATCTTTGTCCTGAGGTAGTCCTATATATTACCAGCATTCCTGGCTGCAGATGCCAGCAGCACTCCTTCAGTCATGACAATTAAAATGTGTCCAGACATTGCCAAACGTGCTTGGGGCACACAGTCACCCCTGGTTGAGAATCACTGGTCTAGACAAGTATATTTCCCCACAAATTAGCAGAGAAAAACGTGCATTTATTTTTGCTGCTTCTTCCCTCTCTCTCTCCCTCTACTGACCTACCTACCTAGCTCATTAAACTGGAAAGTAAAAGCATAATTACAACTCACATTTGTAAACAGATTTGTAAGCACATAGTAAGGGGTCATTTTATCTTGGTCATTCTCGCAACAACTACACGGGGAAAATACCATGAATGTTCATTTTACACATGAAGAAATCAAGGTTCAGAGATGTTAAACAAGTTGTCCAGGGTCATACCAAGATGCAGGGGGCAGAGCTGGGGTTCAAATCCAGGTCCACAGGACTCCAGAGCCCGAGCTCTGCCTACTGCACCACACACTCCCTGGCCCAGAGCCGCACACATCATAGTGATCAATAAACATTTATTAGCTCAATGAATGAACACAAGATGGGGGCGAGGATTTGGAGAAAGGCCTGGAGAAGCACAGGCTGCAATTTGGGGCCTTGATGTTCCGGAGGGATGTGTATTATCTTAATTATTTCCATCCATCAGTCCATCTATCCATCGATCCATCCACTCATTCACCAAGCATTCCCCAAACACCTGACTTGTGCCAGGCACCTAGGAGGAATTCTGGTTTCAAGATCTCATAGCCGGCTGGGTGCGAGGGCTCATGCCTTTAATCTCAGCACTTTGGGGGGCCGAGGTAGGCAGATCACTTGAGGTTGGGAGTTCGAGATCAGCCTGGCCACCATGGTAAAACCTTGTCTCTACTAAAAATATAAAAATTAGCCAGGCATGGTAGCACACAACTGTAGTCCCAGCTACTCGGGAGGCTGAGGCAGGAGAATCACTTGCACCCAGCAGGCAGAGATTGCAGTGAGCCGAGATCGTGCCACTGCACTCCAGCCTGGGAAACAGAGAGACTTCATCTAAAAAAAAAAAAAAAAATTATTATAGCCAAGGAGGATGCATGAAGTGTGCTCAGGACTAATTGCAACATCAGATACAAAGTGAGAAGCCACATTATGAAGGGACACATAGGTACTAGATCAGCCAAGACTCTTGGTCAAAAGTGATAGGTGTGCCTGCTCCAATTGGCTAAAGCAATAATGGGAGGTTATTGGCTCCTATATGTAGTTGAGGTTTCAGGTATGGCTTGATCAGGGTGTTCAAATGATATCATCAGAAACTCCTCCATCATTTCCCTCTAGGTTTCTCTGAGTCAACATCATTCCCTGCTGGCATGATGGCCACCAAGAGCTTTAGGCCTATATCCTTCCAGCTTAGCAAAAGAGCACCACTTTTTCAATGATTTTAGCCAAAATTCCAAGACTCGTATTAGACCCACCTGAATCATGTGTCCCCCCCTTGAACAAAGCACAGTAGCCAGGGGAAGGTGGTGCTTTAATTGTCTAGGGCTGGGTCCTGGAGCCACTCCTGGGACTTGTGGAAGACCTGAGCCATATCAGCTGAGAACATAGGAAGCATGGTCCTACCGAGAGGTGTCTATTCCAGGTATGACAGAGCCTTGGGGGACAGCGAGACTCGCTTTCGGCTGGTGGATCAGGGAAGGGTCCAATAAGCAAGCCACAGCTATGGATATGGAGGTCTATTGATTTCAGATTGAGCTAGAGGAGGAAGTTGGGCATGGCAGAAAAGTCTGTCAGTCTCTGTTATAGTTAAATATTTGAATATTGGATTGTTTGCAGATCTTGTGAAATCAGTGACCTCTGGGTCATCTAGGAACCCAGCACATCCCCCACAGGACACAGCCTAGCAGCTGATCAGAGCAACAGTTCATGCCTGAGTCCCTGGACTTTCAGACTCTCCCCCAGCCCCCACCAGCCTCTGTCAGTGCCATACTGGACAGAACCAACCACATAAGGTTGGTCAGGCCTCCACCCCATGGAAAACACAGAATGGTCATTTGTTGCCTGTACATTCTTGGACAAATAAATTCTCTTTTGGGAGCTTTTTCCTGTCTGGGCTATTTTATATGCCTCATAGCTGCCCAGATCCCCTGGGAACCCAAAGACCCCCTTCCATGTGTGGGACAGGCTACTCATTCAGCCCCAGGTCAGAGGACTGTTTCATGGGTACTGGTGGTGGGAATTCTTGGTTGTCCTCACTGTCTGGATTCCTGATTTTCAGTGGGGAGCATGGTCAACAGATGAAGGACTGCATTTCTCACCTTCTGCTGCAGGCAGGTGTGACCGTGTGACTATGCTCTGGCCGATGACCTGCAAGTGGCAGTGATAGATCACACCCTTCAAGGGAGGAACATGCCCTCTCTTTCTCCTTTCCTCCTTCTTCCAGGGTTTTTATTTTTCCTTCTTTCTTTCTTTATTTTTTGAGACTCGCTCTGTTGCCCAGGCTGTAGTGCAGTGGTGTGATCTTCGCTCACTGCAACCTCCATCTTCCAGGTTCAAACGATTCTCCTGCCTCAGCCTCCCGAGTAACTGGGATTACAGGCATGTGCCACCATGCCCAGCTAATTTTTTGTATTTTGAGTAAAGGTGGGGTTTCACCATGTTGGCCAGGCTGGTCTCGAACCCCTGACCTCAGGTGATCCTCCTGCCTCAGCCCCCCAAAGTGCTTCCAGCCTTTTTAGAATTCAGTTCCAGTGGGAACCATTTTGGATCATGCCGATGAGAGTAACACCATAGAGATGGCAGAGCTGGGGCTGGGCGTGGTGGCTCACGTTTGCAATCCTACCACTCTGGGAGGCTTAGGTGGGAGGACTGCTTGAGCCCAGGAGTTTGAGACCAGCCTGGGCAACATAGTGAAACCTCATCTCTACAAATAAAATCCTGGCTCAAGCAATCCTCCCACCTCAGCCTCCTTAGTAGCTGGGCTACAAGCACACACCACCATGCCTGGCTAATTTTTTCAAAAAAAATTTTTTTTTGTAGAGACAAGGGTCTCACTATGTTGCTCAGGCTGGTCTTGAACTCCTGGCCTCAAGTGAGCCTCCTGCCTTGGCCTTCCAAATTGCTGGGACTATAGGTATGAGCCACTGCATATGGCTCATATTTTCAACAGAGTGGCCCAATCGGCCACTGGCTCTCCTGGGCAGATGTTCACCCTGGTCCAATAAGCCACAGCTATGGCTATGAAGGTCTGTGATTTCAAGTTGAGCTAGAGGGGGAAGTTGGGCATGGCAGAAAAATCTGTCAATCTCTGCTACAATTAAATATTTGAACACTGGATTATTGAACGATGGCATACTATAGCCACTGTCCTTGTCTTCTAAGAGCTTATATTCTATTATTATTTTATTAGTAGTAGTAACATATCATTATTAATTAATAGCTGCAGTTCACTGAACGTTATTAGGTACTAGGCATGGTGCTAGTAATTAGTCATCTCACTGAATTCCCTTAATGAAAATTAGGTAATCAGAGACCTTTCTTGATGGATCGCAACCCCAGGGGCATGTGGGATCTCAGAGATGTGTCTTGGGGAAAGAGGTATGATTATTCAACTTTCAGTTAATCAGAGAAGCTAAGTGGTAGGTGGAGCTGTAAAGGAAGGCAAAGAACCGGGCAGGCAGATGCTAAGTGGGAGAGTGTTCCAGGCAAAGAGAAATGGGGGTGGGTATGAAAAAAAGCAAGAGAGAATGAGAGCCAAGGGAAATTTGGTTTGACTGGATAAAAAGGCCAGTGAAAAGGAGTTTTGGTAAGAGCTATGCCACGGGCAGGGAGAAGTACACAGATCTTCCATCAAGACTCTGTCCCCTCCCCTCTCCTCTCCCTGCAGGTGGGCAGAGCCAAGGTGCTCTTTCTACCCCTTCTTCCTGGGGCCGCCAGAGATGCTGAGCTTATCCTCCTCACCTGCCCCTGGGCTCTGGCCCTCTGTCCTGCTTACTGTACCTGCCTTATCCCATGTCACCATCTCCATTCCCCAGCCTGGTGACAATCCCACTTCCTACCCATTCCATTGGCTTCTCCATTTGGCTTGGAGCTCTTTAGCTGGACTGAGACGACTACTCTGATGAGTGCCACGTCACTGGCTCAACAGAACGGGCCCAAGTGAGTCAATGTCATTGACACGGAGGTGCTGTCCGTTTGGTGGGGGGCCGAGGGAAGGAGACTGTGTTCTAGTGGCATGTGTTTGATTGTGAGGAATAGGCAGTCACACACAGGGCTTCCTATGCAGACGCTCAGAGAGAAATAGGGAAGAAGAGATTGCACAGAAAACAAGAAGACACGTCGTAAATGAGTCAGGCTTCCTGGAGTCCAGGACTAGGGAGGAACTCTCTACTGACGACCGCTCCAGGGGGTCTTGGGGCTGGGGGTCTCCACGCCAAAGCCCCACACTCAGCTCCTCTCTTCGCTCAGTCTCTCTGCTTCTGCTTTTTGTCTCGTGTCCTAAATGTTCAAGTATTCAGCATAACTTTATTCTGTTATCTCTATCCTCTGCAGCAAAATGCGCTGTTGGAAATAAATTTTTATTTATTATTATTATTTTTTAAGATGGAGTCTCACTCATTGCCTAGGCTGGAGTGCAGAGCTATGATCTGGGCTCACTGCAACCTCCACGTCCCAGGTTCAAGAGATCCTCCTGCCTCAGCCTCCTGAGTAGCTGGCACTACAGGTGGACACCACCACACCCAGTTAATTTTTGTATTTTCAGTAGAGACGGGATTTCACCATATTGGCCAGGCTGGTCTCGAACCCCTGACCTCAGGTGATCCCCCTGCCTTGACCTCCCAAAGTGCTAGGATTACAGACATGAGCCACTGCACCTGGCTGGAATTAAATTAATAATTTTTATTTCTGCTTTAGCGAGAGAGGTGGTGACTTGCTAATACAAGGAAGGTAGCTCCCCTTCCAAGGGTGACGTATTCAGCTTTCAGGTTAAAAAGGAGACGCTGTTAGGCACATGTGCCTATCCTGGTAGATTACATAAAAAACACTGAAGAAGTGCTCTCTGTGTTAAAAGAAGAAAATAGGAAAAACAAAATTTTTTCCTCAACAACTTAAATACAGAATGACCATATGACCCAGCAGTTCTACTACTGACTACATCCCACCCCCGCCCCGCAAAGGATTGAGAGCAGGAACATGAACAGGAATTTGTAGAACCATGTTTATAGCAGCATTATCCACAGGAGCCAAAAAAGTGGAAAAAATCTAAACATTCATCAACGGAGTAATAGATAAGCAAAATGTGGAATATCTACACAACAGACTATTATTCAGCCTTTAAAATAAATGAAATTCTGGGCCAGGCGCAGTGGCAAAAGCCTGTAATCCCAGCACTTTGGGAAGCCAAGGTGGACAGCTTTCTTGAGCCCAGCAACATGATGAAGCCTCATCTCTCCAAGAAATACAAAAAGTAGCCCAGTGTGTTGGTGCACACCTGTAGCCCCAGCTACTGGGAGACTGAGGCAGGAGGATTGCTTGAGCCCTGGAGGTTAAGGCTGCAGTGAGCTATGATGGTGCCACTGTACTCTAACCTGGATGACAACAAGATCCTGTCTCAAAAGAGAGAGAGAGAGAGAGAGAGAGAGAGAGAGAAAGGAAGAAAGAAAAAAGAAAAAGAAGAAAGAAAGAGGGAGGGAAAGAGGGAGAGACGGAAGGAGGAAGGAAGGAAGGAAGGGAGGGAGGGAGGAAGGAGAGAGAGAGAAAGAGGAAGAGAGAGAGGGAGGAGGAGGGGAGGGAAGGGAAGGGGAAGGAAGGGAAGTTAGAGGCAATCAACCCATCCATTATTTGAATGAGAGCATCTCTTTGTGTTAGGACTGAAAGGAAAGCTGACAGAACTCTCAAGGGGAATGAGAAAATAGAAGAGAATTGAGGCTTTGGGTCTCTAAGGTAGCAGACGCCCGAGCTACATTCCAGTCCCTTATTCCAGGACCTGTCTATGACCAGGAGATGCCAGGGCAAGGACACCAGAGGAAAGGCGCTGGTATGGGGGGCCCATTGTGTGCTGGCTCTGAGACGGAGCCCAGCACCCAGGCAGCTGCCTCCAGGTGGCTGGATGTTTGCTGGGTCTGTACCGCAGGGAAGCTGTGGTCAGTCTTCTGATCATCATAGAATTCTTTGGCTATGAGTAAATGAAACCCCAGTTAAAATGGCTTAAACAATATTAAAAGAGAGAGAGAGAGAGAGAGAAAGTCCCAAGGTAGGGTGGCTCCTGGGTTAGTTAACTGAGTGGTTCAAACCTAGTTCTTTCCATCATTCTGCTCTGCCATCCAGAGCATGTGATTTCAGAAAGGCCATCTCTCTTGTGTCTGTTTCTTAGGAATGCCTCTTTCCTTCTTTCCTTCCCTTCTTTCTTCCTTCCTGGCTTCTCTCCTACTTTCCTTCTTTTCCTCTGCCCCCACTTCCTTCCTTGACAAGCTCTCTGTCTGTCATCTAGACTGGAGCGCAGTGACATGCAACCTTGACTCCTACGCTCAAGTGATCTTCTCACCTCAACGTCCCAAGTAGCTGGGACTACAAGTGTGTGCCACCACACCTAGCTCATTTTTAACATTTTTGTAGACAGGTTTGACTGTGTTGCCAGGCTGGTCTTGAACTCTTGGTCTCAAGCAATCCTCCCGTCTCAGCCTCCCAAAGTGCTAAGATTACAGGTGTGAGCCGCTGTGCCTGGCCCCTTCATCTTTCTTTAGAAGCCCCCAACAAATTTCTTCTCATGTTTCATAGCCATACACACTTGTTCTCACGTCCATTCCTACCAGTCACCCACAAATAGAATGGGACTAACATGAGACTCCTGAATTGAGGATGACGTTGTCTTTCTCAAGGGTTTCAAACCTGAACAAAATTGGGGATTCTGTTAATAAGGAAAATAGAATGAATTATTTATTTTATTTATTTAGACAGGGTCTCACTCAGGACTCCAAGCAATCACAGCTCACTGCAGCCTCAACCTCCTGGGCTCAAATGATCCCCTGCAACCGCCACCCAGCTTTCAGAGTAGCTGGGACTATAGGTGCGTGCCCGCCACACCTGGCTATTTTTTGTAGAGAAAGGGGGTCTCGCTATGTTGCCCATGCTGGTCTCGAACTCTTGGGCCCAAGGGATCCTCCTGCCTTAGCCTCACAAATTGCTGGGGTTATAGGCATGAGCCACCACGCCCCACCTAGAATGGATTTTGAATGGGCAACTAGGAGTATCTGCTACACCCCTGATACTGACGAGCTCTAGGGATTAACCGACATGTGGGAAGGATTGTTTCAAGCATGCTTCTATTACCAATTAGCAGGTGGGGATGTGACCCAAACTCTGGGTCAAAGGTGGCTCACCTACAGATCCTCATTCCAGCCTGTGAGATGGAAAAAAGGAAGAGTGGGACGTGCTCTCTATTTTTAAGGTCCTGACCTCTGCACACAAAGTTCCCTCTACTTCCTGCCCTGAGTAAGACCTGGCTCTTCCTGACAGTCCTTGAAGCGCTTCCCAGGGGACGGTGGTCCATCTCCCACCCCCATGGTGTCCTCTGTGCTCCGCACCTTCATTGCCAGATCCATAGTCCTCTAACTGGTATAAGCGCTGAGGCTCGTGGCATCTGGCTGTACCACCTTCTGTACCTTCTCATTGACGATGCCTACTCATCAATCAATCAATCAATCCTGATTCTCAGAGGGCTTTGGCAACGGGCTTATCCTTCTTACCCCAGTTCCTACCGCCATATCGGTGACTTTAATGACTCAGGACCTGGCTGAACTCCTGGCCCCTCTCAGCTTCTGTCTCTTCTTATTCCAATGACCTTCACCTCCACTCCACTTAAGCCACCATCTCCCTGGACCATGTTTCTCCTGAAATGAATCTTCCTCTAAAGTCTCATATTTCTCTGACCACAGACTTGTAACTTCTGTTCTTTTGATCATTCCAGCTTAGCAGTTCTTTGAACTCCAGAATCCCTTGGTCCTTCCACTTTCTTCCTCTCAGGACCCTCCTTCCTCCAATTCCTTTCCCATCCAGCCTAGATCCCATGATCTTCGCTCCACCCAGTCATGGACATTGCGAATGACTCGCTGACATCCATTCCAACCCAGATGGTTGGTACAAGTGGGTCGTGATCATTCCCCGTCTCTTATCAGGAGAGGAACAGGCATTTGACTCGCTTCTAGTACTAGAGGGTAGCGTGAGGTGGGGTGAAGAGGACTCTGGGAAAGATTTTCCCATGAAAGAGACAAAAGAATTGATGCTCTTTCCCACTGAGGATGAACTCAACAACAAGCATGGCAATGCAGAGAGACAGAAAGAACCCAGATCCTTGATGATGTTGTCAAGCCACCAAATCAACCCCATCTGAAGCTTATCTTCCCCCAGGACATCCCAGTACATGAAATAATAATTGATTTCACATTTAAGCCCACTTGAGTCAGGCATTCTGCTACTTTCAGACAAAGCGCCCTAAATAACATAATTTATAACTTGCAGCAAAAGCCCAGCCCTGGATCAATGTAAATTTCCTTCCATTCTGTTTTTATACCCGTTCTGCTTAGACTGGAGGAGAAAACAATAGGTTCTCAGTCCTCCAGAAACTCAGACATCCCTCTAACATCCACCATCAGGAGAGGCTTTCCTCAGTCATCTGCAGCCTTTGTTTAGGGTTGCAGAAGAACTGGGTTGTTACATGAAGTGGCAAGCTGTTCTGACCAGGAAACAGATATTTTAAAAAGTTCTCAAGGATAGCATAGGCATTTGGCTTGGATAGAAGCAAACAGAGGAGAGATCTTGACGTTAAAGAAATCCAGCATTCATAAGAAGGTGCAGTAGTTATACCCAGATTAAGTTGAGTGAACCAAGTCATTCCCAGTGGCTGAGTTAAGGGACAAACAGACGCTTCCTGCCCTGTGTTGTGGCCGGGCAGGGGTTGCAAGTCCCACAGAAGGGTGACCTATGGGCAGAGCAATAGAATCAGCCTTGTGCTCCTGTCTCTTGGGCCTGGCATGTTACTGTCCACACATGTCGACACCGTAACAAACATAGTAGATGCCAACGATGACACATCCTAAAACTATGTCAACCAGTTGGCAGGTCCCGGTGGGTTGCTGGGTGTGGAGGTGGGAGGCGGTTCCCGTTGGTGGGAAGGCCCCAGGTCCCTACCATAATCTCAGCCACCTAGACTGTTGGCAGTAACAAATTCATGATCTCTAATTCTTGCCGCCACCCCGGAATCCCTGTTTTCCCTGTTGGCTCTAGCCTCCCGTTCACCATGGCAACTATTTCGAATCTTCTCTAGTCATCCCACCTCCCACCTGCCTGCCTTCCCTCTCACTCTCAGGCAACTCTGCCTCCTGTTTCTTTTTCTTTTCTTTTCTTTCTTTCTTTTTTTTTTTTTTTTGAGACAGGATCTTGCTCTCTTTCCCAGACTAGGGCGCAGTGGTACAGTCATGGCTCACTGCAGCCTTGACCTCCTGGGCTCAGGTGATCCTCCCACCTTAGCCTCCCAAGTAGCTGGGACTACTCTGCCTCCTATTTCACACAGAAATTTTTTTTTTTTTTTTAACTTTCATTTTGTTATGTTGCCCAGGCTGGTCTCAAACTCCTGGCTTCAAGTGATCCTCTGACCTCAGCTTCCCAAGAAGCTGGGACCACAGGCATGAGCCACCACACAAGGCTTCACACAAAACAGATGCCATCTCTCTGATTGGGACTATCCTTACCTTCCTTGCTTACCTGCAACTGTTGCAGCACTGTCCAGCTGAACTTTCTATAATGCTGGGCTGCTTATTTTTGCTGTATATCTATCTGTACATCTTTGCTGTTCAATATGGTAGCCACTAGCTACATGTGACTATCAAACTACAGCTTGTACAGCTGAGAAAGTGAATTTCAAATTTTATTTCATTTTAATTAATTTAAATTGAAGCAGGTGTGAGTGCCTGCCCTATTAGGCAGTACCAGTGTAGCATAACTAAAAGAAAAACATTTTTGGATACCAAGGCACTGGGGTTTCTGCCAACCCTTTGACATCACTAGGCAATAGGTTCTTTTTTTTTTTTTCAAAGATGGGGTTTCACCATGATGGCCAGGCTGGTCTTGAACTCCTGTCCTCAGGTGATTTACCCACCTCGGCCTCCCAAAGTGCTAGGATTACAGGCGTGAGCCACCACGCCTGTCCAGCAATAGACTCTTGACCAACTTATTATAAGAATTCTGAATTAGGTGATGAGAAGGAAGCAAGAGAGAGTTAAAAAAAAAAAAAAAAAAAAGCACATTTGGCTGGGTGCAGTGGCTCACGCCTGTAACCCCAGCACTTTGCAAGGCTGAGGTGGGTGGATCACTTGAGGTCAGGAGTTCGAGACCAGCCTGGACAACGTGGCATAATGCTGATTCTACTTTGGGAGGCCAAAGCGGGCAGATCATGAGGTCAAGAGATCAAGACCATCCTGGCCAACAGGGTGAGATCCTGTCTGTATTAAAAAATACAAAAATTAGCCAGGTGTGGTGGTGGACACCTGTAGTCCCAGCTACTCGGGAGGCTGAGGCAGGAGAATTGCTTGAACCTGGGAGGCAGAGGTTGCAGTGAGCCGAGATCGCGCCACTGCACTCCAGCCTGGTACCCGGAGACAGAGCGAGACTATGTCTCAAAAAAAAAAAAAAAAAATTAGCCAGGAGTGGTGATGTATGCCTGTAATCCCAGCTACTCAGGAGACTAGGGCAAGAGAATCACTTGAACCTGGGAGGCGGAGGTTGCAGCGAGCCGAGATCACGCCACTGCACTGCAGCCCAGGTGACAGAGTAAGACTCCGTCTCCAAACAAAAGGCACATTCATTGAGAAATTGCCCTGGAGAAATATAGAGGAAAAAAAATATTGCTTTGACCTGTTTTTTTCAGTCGTGACAGTTATCAGGAAAGAAACCACAGTGACATGGTCCGCAGCGAACATCGGTTCCATGGCTGGTACACGGCTCTGTACACCTGGCAGAGAGGAAAAGCCTTGCATCATGGCTGCGAAGGACCACAGGTACTGACATGTTCACAGTCTGTGGGAGGAAGACTGGAACACCAGCGAGGTAGAGAAGAGAGTGAGGTGTCGTCATCAGTTCAGTAACTTCAAAGGGCGTCCTCTTTGTTTGCCTTTTCTACCCTCCATGCAAAATGTGTGCAACACAAACGGACTGGCAACTTGCATGTCCCATTTTGGGTAGCCGATGTTGCTCACTGTTGGAGACTCTCCTCCTGGGGCAGTCCTGGAGAAACAGCTGAGAGAGCAAACCAGCTGGATGCTCCTTATTTTCTTAAGCAGCAGATAGCCACAAAAGCTCTATTTTGTATCTTAAATAGTTTCTCTCTGTCTCTTTACCTATAGGTATGCTAGTTTACGAGGACTCCAGATGGCTTGGGAGCTTTAGAACCTTTCAGCAATTATAGGAGGAAGGTAAGGTCAGCTGGAAACCAGAGCAAATCAGAATCAGGGACTTCTTGTTATCTTCATTAATATATGATCATTAATATATCATTATAATACTAAAATCCCCACCCATAAAAGAAAATTCCATTTTCTTTCTTTCTTTTTTTTTTTGTTTGTTTAATTTTTATCTTTCTTTTGAGACAGAGTCTCGATCTGTCCCCCAGGCTAGAGTGCAGCGGCTCAATCTCGGCTCACTGCAACCTCCGCCTCCTGGATTCTCCAGTCTCAGCCTCCCGAGTAGCTGGGATCACAGGCGTGTGCCACCACACCTAGCCAATTTTTGTAGAGAATTGCCATTTTCTAAACATGTGTCCTGTGAGGAGACATGTTTATGATTTTCACCTGCACATCTGAAGTTCTTCCATGTACAAACATACAAACCTCTCCACCCCATATCTAACTCCTTAAAATTTCCCAGGTTGGCCGGTGGCTATGGTACGATGGCTCATGCCTGTAATCCCAACACTTTGGGAGGCTGAGGTGGGCAGATCACCTGAGGTTGGGAGTTCGAGACCAGCCTGGCCAACATGGTGAAAGCCCGTCTCTACTAAAAATGCCAAAATTAGCCAGGCATGGTGGCAGTCACCTGTAATCCCAGCTACTGAGGAGGCTGAGGGAGAAGAATCACTTGAACCCAGAAGGCAGAGGTTGCAGTGAGCCGAGATCTTGCCATTGCACTCCAGCCTGGGCAACAATAGTGAAATTCCAACTCAAAAATAAAAATTTCCGAGCTACCCACAACTTGGGGAGGAGGAGGTATCTCTGGAGCAAGAAGCCACTCCTTCTCCTTCTCTGGCCAGAGAATAAATCCTGCTTGCCTTATTTTCCCCTGCAGTTTGTGTGTTCTTTCTTTACAACTGATATAAAGTAGGAAAAGGACTCAGTTTACCCATGACAGTTCTATCACATTTTAAATAGTTGCACACCTTTTCAAATCTGTAGTGTTTGAGTACATTTTCCTGTCTCCTCTGCCCTCCCCTGAATAAGCAGCCAGTTGTTTAAAGATCCTATTTGGAGGAATTAATTTCTCCCCTATTTAAATGCTTTTCTTACACACTAAGTTTCTACTTTTTTTTTTTTTTTTTTTTTTTTTTTTTTTTTTTTTTTTTTTTTTTTTTTTTTTTTTTTTTTTTTTTTTTTAATTATCGCATACGGAGTCTCAGTCTGTGGTCCATGCTGGAGTACAGTGGCACGATCTTGGCTCACTGCAGCCTCAACCTTCCGGGGTCAAGCAATCCTCCCACTTCAGCCTTCTGAGAAGCTGGAACTACAGGTGTGCACCCCCAGGAATGGCTAATTGTTTTTATCTTTATTTTTGTAGAGACAGGATTTTGCCATGTTGCCCGGCTGGTCCCGAACTTCTAAGTTCAAGCATCCCTCCTGCCGTGGCCTCCCAAAGTGCTGAAAGTACAGGTGTGAGCCATCGCACAGCCTGCACCTATCTTCGTGTTTCATACTTGACTCTATTCTGTTCCAACAATGTATCCGTCAGTTCCCTTACTAAGGCTGCTTTAATTACACAGCTTTACCATCGCTCTTACTGTCTCCTTGACCACCGGCTTATTTGTGAAGTGTTCATCCCATGGCCTCTGGGGACTCCCTGTGTCCCAGCTTTCCTCTCCTCCCCATTGCCTCAGCTTAGTCTCCTTGGTGTTGGTGTCCTTCAGGGATCTGTCTTCGGTCCCTTCCATGTCACTGTTCCCTCTCCCTGGGCAGACCCCTGGCTCCACTCTTGCCCCTTCCGCCCATTTTCCACGTGCTCTGACTGAGCTGCAAATGAGATTATGTCACACACTGTTTATAAACCCACCTATTGCCCTCAGGGCAAATTCCAGAGAGATTCCTTAACACCAGCACGTAAGGCTGGACGACTTTAGGGTGCAAGTAGTTTGTTTGGGCGGTGACCCAGGAAGAGGAGTGGGAAAGGGAGACAGGGAAGGGGAGGCAGACAACACAGGGAGCATTAAAGAGCAGCTCAGGAGGCCGGGCGCGATGGCTCACGCCTGTGATCCCAGCACTTCGGGAGGCTGAGACGGGCGATCACCTGAGATCAGGAGTTCTAGACCAGCCTGGGCAACATAGTGAAACCCCATCTCTACCAAAAATTAAAAAATTAGCCGGGAGTGTTGGCAGATGCCTGTAGTCCCAGCTCCTCGGGAGGCTGAGGCATAAGAATCAGTTGTTTGAACCCGGGAGGCAGAGGTTGCAGTTAGCCAAGATTGCACCACTGCACTCCAGCCTGAGTGACAGAGCGAGACTCCTTCTCAAATAAATAAATAAATAAATAATAAAATTGAATAATTAATTAAAGAGCAATTCACAGCTGTGGGCGTCTGGGCTCAGTCCCCCTAGGGCCCTCTGGAGACTGCCTAGACGTGCCTCAGAGTTGTCCCACCTGAGGGAAAAATTGGGGTATTTAACCAGCAGTCCCTCAGGCTTGGAGCCTCTGTTCTCTGAGAGCCACATTTTCTCTTCCTCACCCTCCCCGTCCTCCTCTTCCTCCTTCACTTCTCCCCTTGACCCTTGACGCCATGTTTGTTTATGGCCCCGCCCACAGCAATAGCTGATTGGACCACAGATAAAGAACTAGGCCAATCAGATTCATTCCCCTTGACTCCGGAACTGGGCAGAGCATCTGGGCTTGCGTTTGAACTGTGGACACTTCACTTTGAGAGCCTTGCTGGATGACGTGTCCTGGGAGAGACAGAGGAAGCCAGTGTTTAGGAGACTCGCAGTGTGCGCACAAAGAAACAGAGGCCGGCTTCAGACCACACAGCTTCAGACAAACTGAAAGAGCAACCTCAGCATAAGACAGTTTAGTTTCTATGAATAGGTTCTCATGAGGTTGGGCCACATTTCCTGAACTTGAGGTCTGTGAGATAAGTGTTTCCTCAAAAACACCTCCCCTTTCTGCTAAAGAATATCACTTGATGTTCTGTAAATTGTAAACACATGCACATGCAATCCCCAGTCTCCATTCCTTCATACCTGGCTTCCTACTCCACAAAGAAACAGAGACCACCAATCTCAACATCTGACTTAGTCCATCGTAATCTTTGAGTGGCTCAAATGCTTCCATCTCCTCTACATCCTTGCAACACACACACACACACTTTTCCTTGACTCCATTAAAAAACCATCCTTACCTCTCTCCTATAGAAAAAGTAGTCCATGGCCGGGCATGGTGGCTCAGGCCTGTAATCCCAGCACTTTGGGAGGCCGAGGTGGGTGGATCACTTGAGGTCAGGAGTTCAAGACCAGCCTGGCCAACATGGTGAAACCCCGTCTCTACTAAAAAATACAAAAAGTAGCTGGGCATGGTGGTGCGTGCCCGTAATCCCAGCCACTCAGGAGACTGAGGTGAGAGAATCTCTTGAATGCTGGAGGGGCAGAGGTTGCAGTGAGCCAAGATCGTGCCACTGCACTCCAGTCTGGGTGACAGAGCGAAAATCCATCTCAAAAAAAAAAAAAAATGTAGTCCATGCCTGCTGTCTGCAGTCTCTCCTCTCATTGGTCCTTACTTGCACAATTATTTTGCGGGAAGGTGTTTCATTTTGAAGATGTGATTCGAAGTGTCTGTGGGATATATAGGTTGATAGACTACACAGGGATGGAGCTCAGAACTCAGATATGGTCTGGAGATACAGATCTAGCATTCAGTGATTTAAAAAGTAATGAACACATATGGTAGAAAAAAATTCAGGCACAAAAACGGTGATAAATAAATCTCTTGTCAAATACCAACTAATTCCCCCAGCTCCCTTCCCAGAGACCACCTTGTGTATCTTCCAGATGTGCCATCTTCATGGGCATGGGACCTGTGCAGTCATATAGAGACCTACACTTAGAAGAAAACTGAATTCATTTAATGCTTTGCTGTCACTATTTTCAAATTCTTAATTTTTGAATAAGGGACCCCACATTCTCATTTTGCCCTAGGCCTTGCAAATTATATGGTAGATCCTGTTTCCAGCTATATTCCATGCATCATTAAACATGTAATATACATATATGCCCCTTCCTCTCATCTGCTTTTCTTTCAGCTTTTGATTTTTTTTTCTTTTTCTTTTCTTTTCTTTTTTTGTTTTGAGGCAGAGTCTCTCTCTCTGTTGCCCAGGCTGGAATGCAATGGCGTGATCTTGGCTCACTGCAACCTCTGCTTCCTGGGTTCAAGGGATTCTCCTGCCTCAGCCTCCCAAGTAGCTGGGATTATAGGCACCTACCACCATGCCCAGCTAATTTTTGTATTTTTAGTAGAGATGGGGTTTCACCATGTTGGCCAGGCTGGTCTCAAACTCTTGACCTCAGGTGATCTGCCTGCCTCAGCCTCCCAGTGTTGGGATTACAGGTGTGGGCCACCACGCCCTGCCTGATTATTCTTAAAACAATGTGTGTCAATGAAATTTCCCAGGGAGAAGATGCAATAATCATTAGCGCTGTTCACCAAATATTTCTGCTTCTTCCATTTCTGGATACATGGGGGAGATACGAGGTGATTACACTTCCTTGCTCCCTAGTGGTTGATTACTTTTGACCAATGAGTAATATGAGTAATGAGTAGAAGTGAGTGCATTTCCAGGTCAAAGCTTATATATATATATATATATATATCTTTATAGTCCTTCCATTACGAGGTCAGAACATTTAACTGCTGCTGTGAGACTCTCCAGAGTTCCCATTAAAGAGTTCAAGACAGTGGCTGTTCTGTTAGCCTCGATCTCTGAGTGATTACAGAGAGCAGAGACTGCTGGGAGACCCAGACCCGCATGTAGTGTGGGTGAGAATTAAATCATCACTGTTATAAGCCATGAGACTCTGAGAGTGCTGTGTTATTGCAGCATAATCTGTCCTATCCTGATAGAAACATAAAAAGTGCTGAGAGACAATTTGCTGGAACTGATACTTACAGGAAGAGGAGAGCCAGAGAAAGAGAAGAAAAAGGTTGGATGCTCATGCCTATAACCCGAGTACTTTGGAAGGCTGAGGTAGGAGGATCACTTGAGGCCTGGAGTTCAATATCAGCCTGGGCAGCATACCAAGACACTATCTCTACAAGTTTTTTTTTTTTTTTTTTTTAATTAGCCAAGCTTGGTAGCGTGCGCCTGTGGTCCCCGATACTCAGAAGGCTGTGGTAGGAGGATTACTAGAGCCCACAAGTTTGAGGCTGCCGTGACTATGATCATGCCACTGCACTCCAGACTGGATGACAGAGCAAGACCCAGTCTCTAAAATAAATTAATTAAATTAATTTTTAAAAAAGAAAGATAAGATAAAGAGTCATAAATGAGAAACCAGGAGAACATAGGACCCAGGAGAGTAATGGAAACCAAGGGAAAAGACTGGTCCAAGAAGCAGAAAGTGGCCAGTGACGATGAATGCATCCAAGAGACCAAGTAAAATAAGGACTAGAATATATCCACCAAGTCTGGCAACTGAGAAGCCTTTGGTAACCTCATTGAGAACAGAATCCTTGAAGTGGTGGAGGTGGCAG
Source organism: Plecturocebus donacophilus (assembly GCA_004027715.1). Taxonomy (NCBI): domain Eukaryota; kingdom Metazoa; phylum Chordata; class Mammalia; order Primates; family Pitheciidae; genus Plecturocebus; species Plecturocebus donacophilus. The sequence goes on along the minus strand of PVKP010031454.1, from coordinate 6,889 downwards.
TGGTGAAAGAGCAGACAAGGGCTGAAGGAGTGGAGAGGGACAGCGTGAGGGATCAGTGCAAGAGTTTGGCAGAAAGACAAGAAGACAGGCTGGGTGTGGTAGCTCACGCCTGGAATCCCAACACTTTGGTAGGCTAAGGTGAGTGGATCGCTTGTGACCAGGAATTCAAGACCAGCCTGGCCAACGTGGTGAAACCCCATCTCTACTAAAAATACAAAAATTACTCGAGTGTGGTGGCACACACCTGTAATCCCAGCTACTTGGGAGGCTGAGGCACGAGAATCTCTTGAACCCAGGAGGCAGAGGTTGCAGTGACCCAAAATCACGTCACTGTACTCCAGCATGGGTAACGGAGGGAGATTCCGTCTAAAAAAAAAAAACAAAAAGAAAGAAAGAAAAGAAAATAGATGTCTTTTAGTGGTAGCAAGAGCAACACTGAAGTGATTTGCCTATTCTGGACATTTCCTATAAATAGAGTCATAAAAGATGTATCCTTTTGTGTCTGGCTTCTTTCACTTAGCGTAATGTTTTCAAGGTTCATCTATGTTGGAGCATGGGTCAGGGCTTCATTCCTTCTTATGGCTGAATAATATTCCCCTGTATGGACAGATCCCCTTTTGTGTATCCATCCATCAGTGGATGAACGTTTGATTTGTCTGCCTGTTCACGGTGCTCTTGGGAATGAGTGAATGAATGAGGGAATGAGTAGCATAAACAGAGCTGTCCAAGGTCACAGAGCTGGTAAGATGTGGAACCAGGATTGGAAGCCAGGCCATTGGTCCCCTAGAGCCTATGTTCTAAGCATCAGGCTTTACCTGTGAATCTCCTCTTTTTACAGATGAAGATGACCCTATCGCTCAGATTCCCAGCAGGAAGGCAATGGCATACTCAAGTGGGGTAACTAATGATGGGGGTATTTACAAAGGTGTAGGCAGAGTTAAGAAAAAGCAATAGGGGATGGTGAGCTGCCTGGGGCTGGCAAGAGTGGGGAGCCCTTACCACTCCCAGGACTAAAGGAAGGAGTGGTGGCCAGAAGCCCCACCTATATGCAACTGAGAAGGGAGGGGCCAGAGAGTCCTGTCCATCCTCACTGCTCTCCAGTTTCTCGAACTGGATGCCAGAGGGTGAGGGGGAACCCTGATGCAGTTTGGATGGGTGGGAAAGTACAATTCGCTCAGACTGAAAAAGTAAAATCTACCCAGCCACTTAGCAGGCTAGAGTAACAGAAATGGATCACGCCAGCTGCAAAAATAACAGGGAACACTATTTCTCTGTAGCTGTAAAGGGATAATACAAACCTGCATCTTTAAGTGACTGCTGAAAGTTTGTCCTTTAAAATCACAGACCTGCAGAAACTTTGCTGCTTGAGATTACATGACTAAGACTGAAGAACTCCAGTTTTGCCTGGAGGATCTAGGTCTTCTTGACAAAGAGAAGCAGCCCCAGTTGACCCTCAGGAGCAGAGCTGCAGATAAAGAGTTTCTGGATACGTTTGACATTTATCTTAGCTATGTTGCTTCCAAGGAAACAGGGCCCTGGGACCCCTTTGCAATCCAGATTTGAAGACGACTGCTTTGTACAAACCTGCTGTGCTTGGGGTCTTTCAAAACATGACTTCATTTAGATTTTATCTCAATTCCACTCTGGGAATCCTTTAGTACATCGCTGTATTCCTTTGTTTGGTGATGTGCTGTGGCTCTTCTGGTGGGTGCGGTCCCTCACTGAATAGGTTAAGAAACCTAACTCTGCTGGGCTGCCACTGTGTTCCTGGTCATCTTGGGCTGACTGGTCTAGGTCACGGGTTGACCTTCCGGGGCGTAGGGCAGGGTGGAGAGTAACTCAGAGGGTCGGCTGTGAAAGAGCCGGCAGAAAAATGAAGCCCCTCCACCTCCACCACCCCCACCCTTGCAAATCTGATTTCCCCCACCAACTGCAGACCAGATCGGGCGGTGGAAGAAGAGAGGGAGACCTTCCTTTACCCAGAGCTCCTATACATCAGGGGCTGAATAAAGGGTTGTAGAAATGAATGAATCAACCCCTGAGTGGGGCTTGAGGCAATGGAAAGATCTCAGCCCTTTTCTGAGACACAGTGAAAGCGGGTCTTGTGACATTTACAGGGCTGCCCCTTTCTCCCAACAGAAATGAGCCCAAAAAAGCAAAAGGAAAGGGGGAAAGGGAGAATTCTAAAAATGCCCATCCTCTGAACACCGTCTTTGTGCAGGCATCTGGGGGCGGCCAGCTGGGGCGAGGTCATCTGCCAGCCTGGCCCGCAGGACTTGGCGCTTCTTGTTTATTGCAGCCACATCTGGGGCAAGTGCCAGGGCCCGCCCTTACTCTACAGCCATTGGAGGAGCTCAAAGCTAAAGGCTCCTGCTAAAAATCAGGACGTTTCATTTTGCAGTTACTGGGAGGGGGCTTGCTGTGGCCCCATCTGGGATAGCTGAGCCCTGGTCCAGCACCGCGCAGGGAGGGAGCCTGCCACCATGCCGGCCTGCTGCAGCTGCAGTGACGTTTTCCAGTACGAGACCAACAAAGTCACCCGGATCCAGAGCATGAATTATGGCACCCTTAAGTGGTTCTTCCACGTGATCGTCTTTTCCTACGTTAGGTAAGTGGGATGCGGGGAGGACCCCAGATCTCTGCAGTGGTTAGTTAACAGCAGGGTAAGCCCCAGGGGGCAGCTTCAGGTGCGCATTCTGACTCTCACGTGGTTTTGGAATCTGAGACGCTCTCTCACAGCAAGCTGGGCGGGAGGGAGGAACCAGCACAGGCAGGATGAAACGGGAAGCCACGGGAGGCGCGTGGGGCTCCTTTCTGCTCTGCTCCGGGCCGGCCCGACGAGCAGGGCAGGGCGTGGCTGCGGAAGGTGGGAAAGCTCAGAGCAACACCCTGGATTCCCGGAGACGAGGCCAGGGTCTCGGGGCACGCCTGGTGACCATGCTGGCATCGGAGTCACCGTGCCTGGGAGGAATAGGACCAGGCTTGAAAACGTATTCTAACTTTAGGTCACCAATGTCAGGAAGACGCTGCTTTTTGGTTTATGCTTTTTGTAAAAGAAACTTACCGGTACATAATTTACACACCATACAATCCACCCATTTAAAGGATACAATTTAATGGTTATTTGGACTATTCAGAGTTGTGCAACCATCCCCACAATCAATTTTAGAATATTTTCATCGGCTCAAAAGAAATCTCGCACTCCTTCACCACCGTTTCCAACACTGTTCCTCCTCCTTCCCACCCATGAATTCACTTTCTGCCTCTATGGATTTGCCTATTCTGGACATTTCCCGTAAATGGAGTCACACAATATGTTACCCTTTGTGGCTGGCTGTTTTCACTTAGCATGTTTTCAGTGCTCTTTTGTCTTGTAGCATGTGTTGATACTTCATTCAATTTTTTTAAGAGATGGGATCTCACTATGTTGCCCAGGCTGGTCTCAAACTCCTTGACTCAAGTGATCTGCCTACCTCAGCCTCCCAAAGTGTTAGGATTACAGGCGTGAGCCATTGTGCCCGGCCTATACTTCATTCCTTTTTATGGCTGAGTCATATTCCATTGCATGGAGAGACCACCTTTTATCCACCTGTTCATCCTTTGATGGACATTTGGGTTGTTTCTCCTTTTTGGCAATCATGAATAATGCTGCACGAACATCTGTGTACAAGGTTTTATGTGGGTATATATTCTCATTTCTCTTGAGTATGTACCTAAGAGTGGAATTGCTGGGTCATCTGTTAACTGTGTTTCACCTTTGGCAGAACTGTGGACTGAATGTCACAGCACCTGCAGCTTTTTGCATTCCCATCAGCAGTGTATGAGGGGCCCAGTTTCTCCACATCGTCACCAACACTTGTTATCATCTGTCTTTTTGGTTTTTGTGGTTTTTTGCTTTTGTTTTTTGAGATGAAGTCTTGCTCTGTTGCCTAGGCTGGAAAGCTGTGGTGCAATCTCAGCTCACTGCAATCTCCGCCTCCCCAGCTCAAGCGATTCTCCTGCCTCAGCCTCCTGAGTAGCTGGGATTACAGGCGTGCATCGCCACTCCTGGCTAATTTTTGTTTTTATTTTTTAGTAGAGACAGGGTTTCATCATGTTGGCCAGACTGGCCTCGAACTCCTGACTTCAAGTGATCTGCTTACCTTGGCCTCTCAATGTGCTGGGATTACAGGAATGAACCACTGCGCCTGGCTGATTGTCCGTCTTTTAAATTCTAGCCATGCTAATGGGTGTGAAGTGGTAGTTCTCTGCGGTTGTGATTTGAATTTCCCTGATGGTGAGTGCCTCTTATTCTCCGTGCTGATTGATAATGATGATGGAGGCAATTTGTACCTATAGAGGGTGGCAGTGTAGCTTACTAAGAGTTAGGGCAACTTATTTCATAATACTGGCTATGTCTGCCTGGGCCAAGTCATTAACTTCTCTGAGCGTCAGTTTCTGCATCTGTTCATAGGGTTGCGACAATTAAACAACAACAAAAAGAAGCATGATCAGCCCTTCTTATGGTGACTAACACAGGATAAGAGCTCGGTAACTGGTATCTATTTTTAAAAATAATCATTTTGAGGCTGGGCGCGGTGGCTCACGCCTGTAATCTCAGCACTTTGGGAGGCCTAGGCGGGCAGATCGCTGGAGGTCAGGAGCTTGAGACTAGCCTGGCCAACATGGTGCGACACTATCTCTACTAAAAATTCAAAAATTAGCCAGGCATAGTGGTACGCCCCTGTAGTCCCAGCTACTTGGGAGGCTGAGGCAGGAGAATCACTTGAACCTGGGAGGTGAAGGTTGCATTTAGCCAAGATCACACCACTACACTCCAGCCTGGGCAACAGAGCAAGACTGTCTCAAAAAAAAAAAAACAAAAATGCCTTTTTGATTATATAATAGTATATGTATGTGTATAAAATACATGTATGTATTTTATACAGCCTCTTGTCTGACCATCAGAGTAACCATATATAAGCTCAGGATTTGAGATCTAGAAATGTGGATTGAAAAATCCTTCGCCTCTTTGAGCCTTGGTCTCCTCATGTGTAAAATGAGGAGAATTATTGATAGGAATATGAAATGAACTAATAAATGCTGAGCTGTTTGAGAGATATATGGCATATATTTTTGTTAGCTCCCTTGTTGTCAGTTCCTCTTATTCATAATGCTATTAGGCCGGGCCTGGTGGCTCACGCCTGTAATCCAAGCACTTTGGATGCCAAGGTGGGCGGATCACCTGAGGTCGGGAGTTCAAAACCAGCCTGAACAACATGGTGAAACCCCATCTTAAAAATAATAATAATAATAAGGCTATTATTAGGATTATTATTATTTGATTCATATGTTTACTGTTCAACAAATATTGAATGATAAACATATATGCTGGGCTGGACACTGTGGCCCATGCCTGTATTTCCAGCACTTTGGAAGGCCAAGGCGGGCTGGTCACTTGAGGTCAAGCGTTTGAGACTGGCCTAGCTAAGGTAGTGGAAACCTCATCTCTACTAAAAATACAAAAATTAGCTGGGTGTGGAGTGGGTGCCTGTAATCCCAGCTACTTAGGAGGCTGAGGCAGAAGAGTCACTTGAACCTGGGAAGCAGAGGTTGCAATGAGCTGAGATTACACCACTGCACTCCAGCCTAAGCCACAGAGCTAGACTCTGTCTCGAATATATATACATTTTTAATACATATATTTAAATATATATATTTATGCTGAAATCTAAAATAAGACATATTACTTAGACTAGCTATCAGAGGACCAATGGTAAAGAGCATAATTAGTAAATGCCCCTTCTGTATTAATACATAGATTGTACATCACAATTTCATGTAGCAGGTGATGGGACTTCCTGACATTCTTGGGCCTGGCATACAATTTCTTTCTTTCTTTTTTAGAGAGAGGGTCTCATTGTGTTGCCTAGGCTGGAGTGCAGTGGCATGATCACAGCTCACCACAGCCTCAACCTCTCAGGCTCAAATGGTCCTCCCACCTCATCCTTCCAAGTAGCTGGGACCATAGGCACACGTCATGATGTATGACTAACTTTTTATTTTTTAATCTTTGTTATAGAGGTAGGGGTCTCCCTGTGTTGCTCAGGCTGGTCTCAAACTCCTGGCCTCAAGCGATCTTCCTGCTTTGACCTCCCAAATACCAGGATTATAGGCATGAGCCACTGTGTCTGGCCTACAATTTTTCTTTTTCTTTTTTTTTTTTGAGATGAGGTCTCACTCTGTCACCTAAGCTGTAGTGTAATGGCAAGATCTCAGCTCGCTGCAACCTCCGCCTCCCAGGCCCCACCTCAGCCTCTTGAATAAATAGCTGGGACCACAGATGTGCACCACCAAACCCAGATAATTTTTTGTATTTTTGGTAGAGACAGGGTTTTTCACCTTGTTGTCCAGGCTGGTCTTGAACTCCTGAGCTCAAGCGATCCACCCGCCTTGGCCTCCCAAAGTGCTGGGATTACAGGCGTGAGCCAACATGCCCAGACTTCAATTTCTTAAAAGCAGATTATTGTATAATAATACAATTTCTGGCCATGCACAGTGGTTCACACCTGTAATCCCAGCACTTTGGGAGGCCGAGGCAGGTGGATCATGAGGTCAGGAGATCAAGACCAGCTTGACCAACATGGTGAAACTCCGTCTCTACTAAAATACAAAAAATCAGCTGGGCGTCGTGGCGTGCACCTGTAGTCTCAGCTACTCAGGAGGCTGAGGCAGGAGAATCACTTGAACCCAGGAGGTGGAGGCTGCAGGGAGCCAAGATCGTGCCATTGCACTCCAGCCTGGGTGACAGAGCAAGACTCCGTCTCAAAAAATAATAATAATAATAAATTTCTAAAAACAGTTTACTATGAGAACACCTTATAATGATAAATATTTTTCTTTCACATGG
>PVKP010031453.1:0-26943 GCA_004027715.1 Plecturocebus donacophilus | reverse complement strand
AAAAAAAAAAAAAAGATTCAGGCGGTCCCAGTCCCTCTTCCCCAAGGACAGGAGTCCTCCTGGCACAGCCCTCCAGCAGGCAGTCCCTTTAGGTGGAGGGAGCAGGGCGTGCAGAGATAGGGCAGGATGTGTGTGCCAGAAGCTGAGTGGGGCTTGATGGTGCTCGGCCACAGCCAGCCAGAGGCTGTGCCCCTTCCCTCACTCCCCCTCTAGAGGCCAGCACGGCCCTCCTGTTTGGTGTGACCCTGGTGTCCTAGGCCATCCCCCCAGGGCCTGGGACACCCTCAAAAGCCTTTTCCCTGCTGAGCTTCCATCTGCCTTTCTATGGAATGGCCCCTGTGAGCCCTGCCTGCCTCAGGGCACTGAGCAGGCCCCAGGCCCCCCTCTTTCCCAATCCCCACCCCCTCATCCTGCTGTACAGGAAGCACCTCCCTGGGGCTGCGCAGAGGAGCTCTGCACAACGTGATCCAGAGGCAGCAGTGAGAACCGAGGCTTCTCCTGGTTCTAAAAACATCTTTTCAAGGCTAGGCGCAGTGGCTCCTGCCTGTAATCCCAGCACTTTGGGAGGCCGAGGTGGGCAGATCACGAGGTCAAGAGATCGAGACCATCCTGGCAAACATGGTAAACCCCGTCTTTACTAAAAATACAAAAATTAGCTGGGTGTGGTGGCGCACGCCTCTAATCCCAGCACTCAGGAGGCCGAGATGGGTGGATCACTTGAGGTCAGGAGTTGGAGACCAGCCTGGCCAACATGGTGAAACCCCATCTCCACTTAAAATACAACAATTAGCCAGGTGTGGTGACAGGTACCTGTAATCCCAGCTACTCGGGAGGCTGAGGCAGGAGAATTGATTGAACCTGGGAGACGGAGGTTGCAGTGAGCTGAGATTACAGCACTGCACTCCAGCCTGGGTGACAGAGTGAGACTCCATCCATTTCAAAAAAATACACATACATTTTCACAATAAAAATCTGTATTAACAGAAGGTACGGAACTGACCACAGTCCTTCCGATGGAATCACAGGAAGGGAAGAAGCATGTTTCATCCTGGGCTCGGGGTGCTTCCCCAAGCCCCGGAACTGAGCCTGTCTCAACTCATCTTGAAGGTAGGCAAATCGGTGAGCCCGCTCCAAGCCTCAGTTTCCCTAGCTATAAAATGAGGAAGCAGGACTGCTCCTGGGGCAGGGCCTAGGCCTCCTGCCAGCCCACCCTCACAGACCCAGAGGGCAACGCAGGGTGAGGTGGGCGGTTTCGCTTCCCAGTGCTGTGGCCCTGTTGGCTGAGTGAGAGCACCCCCAGAGCCCTAACCCTAACCTTGGGAGGCTGGCAGAGACCCCCACAATGACCATCAGTGGCCGTGAGGAGTGGCAGGGAGCCCGGCAGTGGCCAGGGTCTAGGTTCAGAGCAGTGAAGGATAGATGGGGTCACAGGCCAGTTAGTGGCAGAGGAGGGACTTGAATCCAGGCCTCTGTGATCCTCAGTTCTCTCACCTGTAAAATGTGACTCATAGCAGCTACTTTTCCAAGCGCCTGAAATACAGATGTGCTCAGTAAATGGTAACCCCAACCCCAACCTTATATGTGGACTAGAACATTTGTGGTAAGTCTCTGGAGGTCGTGGGAACCCCTCATGGCCCCTTCTTTGTGCTGGAGGACCATGGCCTGCCCCCCTAACCCTCCCCAACACACTCTTGCAACTGAGGCCCTGGGCCTGGGGCAGCTCACGCAGGGGTGGGCAGCTGTGTCAGCAGGTGCAGAGTCTGGGCAGTGAGGATGGGCCAGGGCCCTGGCTGGGCTTTGGGCAGCCACAGGCCTCAGCTGTCCAGCTGTCCGGAGGGACCTATCACCTGGCTCTGGGCTCCAGTAGCTGTGTGAGATAAAAGGTGTCCTGGCGTGCACCACTAGCTCAGCGCCCCAGGCACCAGGCTGGAAACCACATCCCTCATCCAATCCTCCATTTAACAATTTTACAGGAAGTGGCTGGGCACAGTGGCTTATGCCTGAAATCCCAGCACTTTGGGAGGCCGAGACAGGTAGATCACCTGAGGTCAGGAGTTTGAGACCATCCTGGCCAACATGGTGAAACCCTGTCTCTACTAAAAATACAAAAATGAGCTGGGCGTGGTGGCATGCACCTGTGGTCCCAGCTACTCAGGAGGCTGAGGCAGGAGAATTGCTTGAAGCCGGGAGGCGGAGGTTGCAGTGAGCCGAGATGGTGCCACTGCTCTCTAGCCTGGTGCCTAGCAACAGAGTGAGACGCTGTCTCAAAACACACACACACACACACACACACACACACAGAATCAGCCAGGCGTGCTGGCAGGTGCCTATAATCCCAGCTGTTCAGGAGGCTGAGGCAGGAGAATCGCTTGAACCCAGGAGGCGGAGGTAGCAGCAAGCCAAGATTGCGCCACTGCACTCCAGCCTGGGCAACAGAGCAAGACTCCATCTCAAAATTAATAAGGTAAAATAAAATAATAAAATTTTACAGGAAGAGAAACTGTGGCCACAGTGGGGGAGTGGTATGACTTCCTAAGCGAGTTCAGGTCAGACAGGGCAAAGAATTCTGACCACAGGGAGGAGGAACGGCTGGTTTTCCAGAGACGGAGCAGAACCACAGAAGCTCCCTGTGCCCTAGCCTCAGCTGTGGTGCCCGACCACTCTCCCCAGGGAGGCTGAAGGGAAACCCTGCAGAGGTGGCCTTGGCCGCCTGGCTCCTGGAAGCAGCTGACTGCCAGTGTCCACAGGGCCTGTAATTAATTCCACCACACCCTGCGGCCCCCTGGGGCCAGTCACCCACATCCGCTCACCAGCCTCATCACTTGTTTCCTCCAGCAAACCACAGGCCCCCAGAACACATCCTGGGGAAGGGGGCTGCAGGACCTCCTCCCAGCAGTCAGTCACTGTCAGTGGCACAAGGGCTGGCCTCAGTTCAGGTGTCCCTGACATAAAGCGCTGAGAAAAATCACAACAATCCTAGGGTCCCTGCCAGCCCCGACCTCCCCCTGAGTCTGTTTCATTAAAAATTCAGCCCAGAGGGTGTGCCAGGGAGAGTGACTTGCTGGAACTCAATGGGAGAAAGTGAGGGGACAGATTGGGGCTGGGCCAAGCCTGGTATTGCCTAGAGGGCTTGGGCATCTGGGTACCACCATCCCTACCCACCCTTGTTCTACTTAGGACCCACCCTTCCTTCCCATCATGGCTGTCACTTCCTCCAAGAAGTCTTCCTGGAGCCCCGAGTCCCTGCATGCCCAGCTGCCCTGGACACTAGGCCATAAGCACCTCATACCCCGCTGTCCCCAGACTGGGCCGTGAACTCAGCCAGGCCAGAGTTCCCCTGTCTGGAATGAGAACAGGCATGCAGGAGGTACCCAGTAACTGCTCGCTAATGCAGGTGATGAACCAGATGTAGCTGCAGGGCCTTCTAGCTCTATAGCCCACTCAGCAGATGCCGAGTTCTGGAACGGGGACAGGCACGAGGAGGTCCCCAGTAACCGTGCACTAATGCAGGGAATGAACCAGCCATAACTGCAGGGCCTTCTAGCTTGGCCCTGGCCTGACCCGAGGCAGCAGAACTGGTGCATGAGGTGTGGCCCAGCCCAGACGGCCCACGTCTGGGTCCTGATCTGTTACGCACTGTGTACCCTGGGGAAGTCACTTTAGCAGCCTGCACTCTGGAAGACAAGACAACCACCTCTTGGGGTTCCAAGTGCTGCAACAGCACTTGGACATCAGTGTGGGCACCCAGTAAGCTGGTGATGCCCTCCTTCCCAATCAAGCCCCAGCCACCAAGGCAAAGGTCATCGCTGCTTTATTGGAGGCAACAGCCCCTACTGGAGCCTGTGTCTTAGCATTCCTCGGGGGGTCCCAGGGCCAGCCCCAACCCCCAACCAGCTGCCCCAGCCCTGCCTGGCTCCCAGCCCACCGTGGGGTTTGTGTGCTGGGGGACCAGTTTCCTGTCCTCGGAGCCCAGACAGGGCTTGGTCCCGGGTTTCTGGGGTTGGGACAGGGCAAGGTCGTGTGGAATAAGACAGTCCCCTCGTCCTCTGGAGCCGGAGCCTGGTCCAGCCCTGGAGCCCAGCCTGCTGGATGAGACTGGCTGGGTCCTAGAAGACATCCATCATGGAGGCCCTAGGCAAGCATGGACTTGCTCCTGCTCACCCTCCCATGTGGGCCCATGTCCATCGGTGTGGCCTGGGGTCAGGGCCCCTGTGACTGCCTCAGCCTGGCAGCCACATGGGCAGGCATCACCTGGGCCCGGTGTAGCCGTAAGGGTGCCGCAGCAGCAGGCTCTGGTGGCTGGGCAGCACGTGGGTGTGGTAGTGCTCCACCATGCTGCCCACACTCACGAACAGGACCTCGCCTTCCAGGTAGAACTTAGAGTCCTGTGGGGGCAGAGAGGGGCAGCGTCAGCGGGGCCAGGCCACTCTGCGGCTCTGGGCCTCAGTCTCCCCGTCTGTAAAATGAGGCAGCAGCAGCAATGGCAGCATCGCCAGGCCGGCTCCTGGCTGTCGATGGGACCCCCAGGTTGGCCTCTGAATCGGGGCTGTGCTCTCCGTGTTCCCACCTCACTTCTCCTCCATCTCAGTGTCCAGGAACCTGCACCCGGAGCACTGCAGGCAAGGTCGGTAAGTGAACCTAGAGACTGGGCCAGGCGTGGTGGCCCGTGCCTGTCATCTCAGCACTGTGGGAGGCTGAGGTGGGAGGACTGCTTGAGCCCAGGAGTTTGAGAACAGCCTGAGAAACAGTGAGACCCCTGTCCCCACAAAGAGAAAAAGACACGCAACCCAGGGCCTAGGCTGACCACCCATCCCCTCGAGGGTCAGTGGGGGACAAAGCTGGGCCAGGAGAGGAGGGAGGCTGAGCAGGAGGGGTGGGGGATGAGGGATGGTGGAGGGGGAAGGGAAGGGGGTATCCCGGAGCTGCCGGTCTTAGTCTACCTGCTGCCTATGCCTGATCAGGGAGATCCTGCCCTGCCCCTTGCCAGGCCATGCGGCCAGCGTCCCCGTCCCACTGAGCCCTCTCACCTTCTCAAAGATGCGATAGTTCCTCAGTTTGTTGGAGGTTTCATCCCAAACAACCAGGACCTACAGAAGGGAAGCAGGAGGCTGACAGCTTCAAGAGACAGCGGGACTGCCCTCGGGGGACCGTGGGCCAGGGAGAGGGGGACAGAAGCATCAAGGCTGGGTCCTGTGGCCCTTGGGAGAGGGGAGGGGCTCCAGACCACCTGCACAGGGACAGCCGGGACGACACTGGCAGCACTGAGAAAGCCTCTGAACAACAGCTCATAACCACCAATAACCACTCCGATGCACCCGGGAGAGCGCGGCCCAGTGAGGTCACACCTTCACACTTGGAGGGATGCGGGCAGCCCTGGCATTCCCACTGTGCCAGGTGGCCTCCCCCACCCCACCCAAGTCCTGGCCCCAACTGGGAGGTGGCCATCATTGCCCCCAATTTGCAGATGGAGATTCATTAGAGAATAGATGGGGGACATTGCTGGGCAGAGAATTTGCTGAGACACACAAGTAGGAGTCCACAAGGGGAGCGGTCTAGGAACGGGGAGTCCTGGGCCCGCCCACAGCCTGGGTGCCTGGAGAGGCAGAGGGGCCAACAGCATGGAGCCCTGGGCATCTTCCCCGGGCGCCTACCTTCCCCGACTTGGTAGAGGAGTTCCGGATGCAGTAGAGTCCATCCTGGGGCTCTCCCCGGGGGCTGGTGGCCTTGAACAGCCTAAAATAAGACAGTCATATTGGCGGCGAGCCCTCCTCAGGGAGCTTCCACGGGGACCCTCCCACCCCGCTCCCAAGCCCAACTTTCTGTCCCCTCGCTGTTGGAGGTCTCAGGGTCTAAGAGTGTCCAGCTGCTGTGAGGCTGAGAACCAGCCCGGCAGAGCCCAGGCCAGCCAGGGTGTCAGCGGGGCGACGGACAGAGCAGGGAGCCCACTCCCCTGGTTTCTGCTGCACGCAGGGCGGTGTACTTGTGCCAGCAACTGCCCAACACAGAAGCTAGTGAGGGAGACAGAGCAGCAGGAAGACAGGGCGCAGCGGGGGACCCAGCACATGCAGGGCTTTGTGCTGACCTTTCCACTTCGAAAGATTCCGTGGTGTTGATGAAGACCGAGCTGGGGAGTGGCACCTGCAAGAGGCTGACGGTGTCAGTGCCAAGGCCGGAATCATCCACCCGAACCACCACTCCCCGACAGCGGCCACCAGTGCCAGGATCCGGGGCTTTGCTTGGTGCTGTGTCCCCCTAGGCTCCCGGGTTCTGGGGGCTCTTCACTCAGGATGGCCAGTGAGGGGCCGTCCTGGCCTATGGCTCTCCCACCACCTGTCCATCTACTGGCCACGGGGACCTGGGCTCGCTGCTCAGCCTTGCCTTCTCATAGTCCTCGTCTGAGTCCTCCCCGCCACTGTCAGCCTGCAAGGGTTGCCGGGGCTTTTCAAAGGAGAAGCTCCTGAAACTCTGCCCATCGGGGGGCGATCGCCTGGAAGGGCAGGGAGAGAAAGTCACTGTCAGACACGGGGCAGGCCACCCTCTGCTCCCCTCCCCACTCCACCCTTGTGAGGACACAAGCTACCTGCTATGGCCCCAAGATAACAGAGATCCAGGAGGGATTTGTGGTGACCGTCCCGGGGCAGCAGGAATCGCCTGACACCTGAGGGCTGCCATGGATGCTGGCAAGGGGCGCCCGAGGGCCCGAGCTCGATGTCCAGAACAAGTGCTCTGGATGCTCTTGGGGAGGGGAGGTCTGGCCTTGGCCAAATCACAGCCCACTCAGAGCCACAGGGGAGTGGAAGATGTGAACTAGATGAAAAATGCAATGTGACTCCAGGGGACGCCCATGGGAGAGCCCTGCACACCTCCCCGTGTGGCTAGGTGGTCCCGCTCAGCAAAGCCGCAAAGGCTCTAGGGAGCATGGGTGGCCAGCTTGTGGGTGCGGCTGAGCCCTGGACCGCTGACCCCACAGTTGTGGGAAAACGACTGACTTCCGAGCACCTGCACCTCTGCAGCCCTTGTTAACCAGAACCATGAGTGTGGCCAGGGCTGCTACAGGCGCTTCCACACAGGCAGCAGTTGTCTCAGAGGTGGGTGCAGAGCCCTGGGAGAAGGGTATTTGGGGGTATGCGTGCAGCAAGCGCACCCAGGCAAAGCCTGCGCTGCAGTTCCTGGAGCCTTTGCCTGCCAGGCAAGGCACGAAGCCTGCCTGGGGCCCAGATGCCTTTGACCACAGCCATTGGTGTGGGTGACTCTGTGGGAATGAGGGCACTTCCCAGAAATAAAACAGAAAGCATTTCAGCTGAATGGGGTGGCTCATGCCTGTAATCCCAGCACTTTGGGAAGCTGAGGCAGATAGATAACTTGAGGCCAGGAGTTCAAGACCAACCTGGTCATCTCTACTAAAAATACAAAAAATTAGCCAGGTGTGTTGGCAGGTGCCTGTAGTCCTAGCTATTTGGGAGCCTGAGGCAAAAGAATCACTTGAACCCGGGAGGCGGAGGTTGCAGTGAGCTGAGATTGTATCACTGCACTCCAGCTTGGAAACCAGAATGAGACCCCGTTTCAAAAAGAAAAAAAAAACCAAAGCATTTCTAGCAGGCTTCAGGGCTGTCATGGACATGCTCCACGCTCCACCAAAGCGGACTGGAGGCATCAGGGAACCTTCCTATCCTTGCACCCAGAACCCCGTCATGGGCTAAGAGTGCCAGGGGCAGGGGGTGGGCAGAGTGCCCATCAGAGGCCAGACCAGGGCTTCCAGTCACCACACAAACTCACTGGAGGTGGGGGAGCTGCGACTTCTCTGGCCTGGGCAGGACTGCAGGCCGTGCTGTGGCCTCAGGCACTGGCAGTTTCAGCACAGGAGGTCGGGGAGCCACGGGGGGCACAAAGAGTCCGGGCTTGGCCACCTCCCTTGGGGTGTCCTCCTCAGCTGTCTTCAAGAACTTGGGCTTGTTGGCTGGCACAGGTGGGGGCTCAGATGTGGGCGGTCCCCGTGGGGACAGATGGAAGGACTTGAGTTTGTCACAGTTTCTGGAGGTGGCAGTGGCCAGGGTAGTGGCACTGGAAGTGGAGCAGGCCCCATGGCCAGGGCTCCAGGGCTCCGGGCTGGGGCTGGCACTCTCCCGGAAGCAAGGGGGTTTCCGAAGGCCGGCTGTGGTGGGCACGCTGCCCACTGGGGGATCGCTCATCCTCCGGGAGGTAGCAGGTACCTTGGGGCAAGGCTCAGCCCGCCTCAGGCCCAGTGGGTTCCTCTTGGAGTCCTCGGCAGCCAGGCCAACATCTGGGAGGCCGTGCTTAGGGGGTGGGGGTGGCAGCAGGGGACTGGCGCCCTTGGAGGTAAAGGAGTGGGCCCGGGGCATGTCAGAGAAGGCTGGCTTCCTGGGCATGGGCACTGGGGGTGGTGGGTAGGCCGGTGGGTGCGTCAGGGCATCTGCAGAGGAGAGACCCATGTTGGACCCTGACAGAGGCTGGGCCGACACTACCCTCTGCTGGCAGTGGTCGGCACGGCCAACCAGGAGTGTAACCCATGGAAGGCCCACCCACGGCCTGCCCACCCCTGTAGCCCAACACCCAGTACTCCCATCCTGCCTTCCCCAGGGTCCCAGACCACCCACCGCCCCCAGCTGTCCCCATCCATCCTCCCTATGGCAGCCTGTGGACACTTCCTGAAGCCTAGAAGACACCTGAGGAGCCATCGGGTTCCCAGAGGTGGAAGGAAATGAAAGGAAGAGAAGTGAAGGAGGACCTCAGGGCTTGGCCAGAGCGGAAGGGAGGACGAATTCCAAAGGGCAGGGCAGGGGAGCTGCTACGAGGAAGGTCAAGGCCTGTGTTTGTTCAGAACAAGTCCAGAAAGCTGTGAGACACCAGGGGACGCGGGGGGATGGTCAGGGCCTGAGCGCAGAATTCAGGGGTCCCGGCTGGACATGAGTCAGAGCCGGCAGCCTGCAGATGACCCGGGCGTCACCCAGGGTATTCAGGACAGGAGTGAGGCCTGAGCCCCAGGCATCCCTTACGGGGCGACACAGGAACTAAGGAGGCAGAAGACCCTGGGGGCATGGGGCACCTAGAAGACGGGCAGGCAAGGAACAGGGCGGGTGCCAGGCTGGGCTGGCTCAGGACCGAGTGCTGGAACTGGGAATGGGGAGGCCACAGGAGTCCTGGATGAGAAATGTTTTGGGGAGAGGTTGAAGAGGTTCCAGAGGAAGGGAGAGTGGATCAGTAGCACTGGCTGCTCCCCAGGCCCGTCTCTAGCCTCGCTGGGCCTCAGCTCAGGGCAGGGCAGATGGAGCTCGAGCTCCCCAGGGCTGGGCCAGCCAGCTAAGACCGGAGACAGGAGTGTGCATGCAAGTGGACGGGCATGGTGAACCCTGTGGGATGAGAGCTCTGCATGGAGGGAATCTGAGGCAAGTGGCTGGCAGATCCTGGTGGGCTGAAGGACTGTTGGCACTGGGGCCCCAGAGGGAAGGAGGGGGGGAGCGGCAGGTGAAGAGGGGCTGGACCCAAGACCCTGAAGGTGAGAGGGGACGGGCGGCAGAGAGGACATGGGGTCGGGGGCCGGAGTTGGCAGAGACCAGGTCAGTGAGGACAGGGGGCAGAAAAACAAGGAGGCAGCGCGGATGCACGGAAGATGGAAGGATCAGGGATCAGCCCCAGACATGAGGAAACTGCCCAGAGGAGAGGGCTGGAGAGATAGTGGGGAGGGAAGAAAGGAGGGAGGGGACAGAGGAGGACAGAGGCACATCCTCCCCACCCAGCTCGCGCTTCCGTCATCCACGTGGGACCACCTGTCTCAGCCTGTCTCCTTGACTGGCTGTGTGCTGCAGGAGGTGCATGGACGCTGGGGTGGCAGGGGGGTGGGGGCGATGACCTGGCCTGCAGCAGCGTCCACACGAGCTGGCAGCCATGGGGACATGGACCTGCCCTGAGCCTGTGCGCTCCTCAACACGCTTCCTTCCCCATCCTCAGCCTCCAGGGCCGCCCTGGCTCCACCTGGCACCGCTGTGTACCCACTCCTCCTCCTGGGAGGTGGAAGAGCAGATGAGCAGAGCTGGCAGCAGGTACGCCTCTTCTGCTCCAATCCTCATCATACTTGGGCCACAGAAGAGAAACAGAAGCCACCCAGGGCGGTATCTGGGCCAGCATCCCCAGCCTCAGAGGGGCTCTGCTCTTGGTCCCAGCCCCTGCTTCTCAGGCACCCAGAGCTCCCCAGGCCCACCCGCCCCACCTACCCTCAAGCTTTCCAGGCTCCGGGGAGTCGGGCTCCATGTATGAGTCATCCTCGTCGTCATGCTCATAGTCTGCGTGGGAGGGGTGGAGAGTGAGGGCCAAAGTGGCCCAGGACCAGTCTCCAGGCAATGCTCCGTGCACAAGGCTGATCCCAGGAGGCAGGGGCGAGCACCAGCTGGGCGGACTTTGAGTCCAGACCCTGATGCCAAAGCCCAGGGTCCGGGATGCTACTGCGCTCTGCCAAAGAGCACAGCCCAACACACCTCTCTCTCCTCCACAGTGGCCAAGAGGAGGGCTGGGTCCCTCACTGTCAGCGGCCAGGTGAGGAGAGGCGGACGGGCAGTGGATGCGGAGTAAGACCTCACCTTCATTGTCCATGGGGTACGGGGAGAGGCTGATATCTATAGGCCGCTCGACTGCGCCGTAGAAGCTGTCTGTGTCTGAGCTGGAGTCACTGCAACGCAGGGTGGGTCGGGGTGGACAGTGAGCACCAGGCCTGGGAGGTCCCTCGATGCTCACACAAAGGTACACACAGGCACACACATGGATACGCTGACAGATTCACAGACGGGCATGTGCACACACATGCACACAGGGACACATGCACATAGACATGGATATACACACAAAGACACAGGGACACGCACAGACATGTGGACACATACACAAGGATCCTGTCACGCAGACGTGTAGGTACACGGATAAACACAGACACACACACGTGCACACAAACACACACAGCAACACGTGGACATGCACACACAGTTACAAGGACAGACTCAGGAACTGAAGGCTGTGGTGCCGCCATTCCATACCCCTCCTGGCCCACAAGGATGCTGCCCTGACCACGCCCACGTCTCCACCTGCTCCTGCCTCAACAGGGCTTGGGCAATGCTGGGCTGGGCCCAAGGCAGGACAGCTTGGACCAGGGGCCAGGAGCTGGGGGTCAGGCAGGGACCTGCAGGGCAGCCTTGGGTGTGCCCAGCCCTCCCTGGGCCTCCTGTCCCCGTCTGTGAAAGGACTGGAAGGTTTGTTCCCTCCACACCATCTGGGGACAGGCAGTTCCAGCCCAGAGAGTATTTGCTGCGCACTGGGCCAGCTCAAGGGGAAGACTGCCAAGGCTCGGACTGCCCTATGGCACCCTGCCTGGAGATTCATTCTGTTCTCACTCCGAGTGAGCCAGGGTGGGGTAGGGGGCTGCAAACGCAAAGCACCCAGATGCTGCCGTTCCGGGCCTCCCTGGCAGGGGATGTGGAAACACGCATGACCCCGACAGGAACTACCCACGGTGGTGACACAGAAACGGACATGACAAGATGGGCTGGAGGTAGACAGGAGCAGAGAGATGCACGCACACCCACACATGCAGCCCAGCTGGCACCTCCAGGAAATGTTTAAGGAGGGGATACTGTGCCAAGCCCGGGGCTGGGAGGCAGACACCAGGTCAGGCCCAGGAGTCCCAGGGACCCCCACCGCCCAGTATGCCCCAGGCCCAGGGTCACCTGGTGTCCAGGGGCAGGTCCTTCTTCTCGTGGAAGTGGCCAATCTCCCTGCGCAGCAAGGCCATCCAGCTCTGCAGGTCAATGGGGCTGCGGTGGGCACAGTGCCGCCAGGGCGGGCCCCACCGTGCCCCTCCACCCTCGCTGCCCCACTTGCTCTGCTGTGACTCCCAAGGTCAGGGGAGGCGACCCTGCTGTGTGTCTCCCCTCAGCCCACTGGGGCACCTCCCAGGACAGCACGTTCCTTGTGTGGGCGCTGGCACCAGGCTCTGGGCATGGGGATGGGGCTGGGGCAGCACCGATCCAGCTCCCTGTGTCCTAGCCACAGCTGCTCCTTGCTGGAGCTGAGAGGCCAGCGCCCGAGGACCAGTGAGCCCAAGGCAGGTCCAGCCTGGTGCCTGCAGGCCCACACCCCCAGTCACCTTGCGCTCGTCCTCGGAGGAGGCGGAGAAGAACCATGTGCGGTGCTTCTTGCTGATGTGGATAATCTTGAAGGGGAAAACGTTGTTGGACGTGGTCTCCTCAGCCGCCCGCATCACCCTAGGGCACAGCGCCAGGGTCACGGCCTGGCTCACAGCTGTAGGGATGGCCTCCCACAGCCCCCACCCATGAACGAGTCTCTGCTCCTGCACCACATCCCAACGGAAGCGGGCAGATCTGGGTGGGCCCTGGCTGCTGGACTGCAGGGGCATGGAGCCCTGTGGGGGCCCCCAGGCAGGTGTAAGGGGGCAGGGAGGGGCATGGAAGAGGGGTGATGAGTGGGCTTCCTGGGAGCAGTGGTGAACAGGAGACAAGGACACACCCCCTTGATGGCTGCCAATGCCGCTTTACATGGACACCACCCTCCCGCCTCTGGCCCCACTTGCCCAGGCCTGCTTGGCCTGCCTGAGAGCCCCCCAGAGCTCCATGCCCCTGAGGCCCAGCGGCAGCCCTGCGTGCGTTTCAGGGGATGACTCGTGCCTGCTTGGCCTGCCTGGGAGCCACCCCAGAGCCCCAGGCCCCTGCGGCCCAGTGGCCGCAGCATTCCCTGCTTCCCATCAGGTCCAGCATTCCCTGATGGGCTAGACAATTCCTTGGGGCATGACTGTGTCTGCAACTGGGCCCAGTGTTCATGGCGTGGCTGACACATGCCCGAGGCTGGGAGGAAAAGTGCCCGTCTGCAGAAAGGCAACAACCTTCCCTGGGACTCCAGAGCCCTGATCCATGGGGCCTACTCCATGTTCACAGGGTCCTTGAGACTCCTCCCTCCCTCTGCCAGTGCCCTATGCCAGCCTGGGGGCCTGGCACTGGGCTGGGTGCTCTGGCAAGGCTGCCCTACCAGGGCTATGGCCAGGGTGCAGGCCAGGCCTAGAGTCACTCCGAAGGTCCCACTACTGACATGTTATCCCCTTTAAGATCATCCACGTCAGCAAGTCCCACTACTACCATGTGACCCTTGGTTCCTCATAGGCAGGAGGGGCTGGGCCCTTAAGGGGTGGTAAGAGGCACAGATGAATGCTGTGGGGTGCAGGGCTCCGGTGGGGCAGCACCCAGAACCAGAGCCTGGTGCCAGCATTAGCCCTCTGCGGGGGGCCAGGCATGGGCTGTGCCAGTGCATCCCTCACCCACCTGCCACCTGGCCACTGCCTACCCACCACCTGGCCACCACCCACCTGCCTGTTAGCACAGAAGGCCCTCAAGGGCAGTTTACGGCCCATCACGGGGTAGAGCCTAGCCCAGGACACGTGTGAAGCTGGGAACTGATCCTGGCCTGGGGGGACCCTGGAGCAGGAAATCCTGGGGCCGGGCCTGAGTTTGGGACAGGGCCTGGGCTGGCTGGGGTCTGAGCTGCCCGGAAAGAGGCCATGGTGGGTGAAGGGGCAAGGCAGGGAGGGAAGAGGGATGCAGAAGTCACTGGGTGGCGGCTGAGTGGAGACTGGAGAGCAGGCTGCGCAGGACCCTGGGACCTGTGCATGAAGTCAAAGGAAGACCTGGCACATCCGGGGTCCTGGGCCTGAGGGCAGGACACGCAGAGAGGGCGAGGCACCGTGGAGGCTGGGCAGGGAGGGCAGGGGATGGGCACGAAAGCTGCTTCAAGAAAGCACTTTCCTTGGGTGGGAACAAGGGGCAAGCCCAGTCAGGGCTCTGCTGGGAGGGACCCACTGGCCGTGAGGGCCTGAGGTCAGCAGGCAGGACGGGCACGTACCGGTTGTAGCCACTCAGGGAGAAGGCGCCCTGCGGAGAGGCGGAGGTGCTGCTCTTGAAGTAGTAGACGCAGCGCTTGTGGATGATGACAAAGCGCAGAGGCCCTGCGGGAGGTGGCAGGGGCGGTGAGCCCGAGGGGCAGCTGCCAAGGCCACCGTGAGGACCCCCGGGCAACTCGGGGCCAGGCCTCCTGCCTTCGGGCCTCGCCGGATGGAAGAGCAGGGAGCAAGGCTGGCATGCTGCCCCTCCCCAGGAGCCTACTCTGGGGCCAAATACGGGAAAGTCTGTGGCCACATTGGCTGGCCCCGCAGCGCCACCAGAGGGCAGGCCTGGCTGCCCACAAAGAAGGGGAGGCTGTGTGGAGCTACCATGAGGAAGGGCAGAGCCAGAGGCCCAGGGAGGCCACAGCTGACTTGCTGCAGGACTGCGGGAGGCTCCCTCCACCCCAGAGCTACAAGATGGGGACCAAGGCTGGGCGCAGGGCTCACGCCTGTAATGTCAACACTTTGGGAGGCCAGGGCGGGTGGATCTCCTGAGGTCAGGAGTTCAAGATCAGCCTGGCCAACATGGTAAAACCCTGTCTCTACTAAAAATACAAAAATTAGCTGGGTGTGGTGGTGCATGCCTGTAATCCCAGCTACTCGGGAGGCTGAGGCGGGAGAATGGCTTGAACCCAAGAGTCAGTGGTTGCAGTGAGCCAAAATCATGCCACTGCACTCCAGCCTGGGTGGCAGAGCAAGACTGTCTCAAAACCTAGTGGGCGTGGTGGCATGCACCTGTAGTTCCAGTTACTTGGGAGGCTGAGGTGGGAGGATTACTTGAGCCCAGGAGGTTGAGGCTGCAGTGAGCTGTGTTCATGCCACTGCACTGCAGTCCAGGTGACAGAGTCAGACATTGTCTCAAAAAAGTCAAAAATAGGCCGGGTACAGTGGCTCACGCCTGTAATCCCAACACTTTGGGAGGCCAAGATGGGCGGATCACCTGAGGTCAGGAGTTCAAGACCAGCCTGACCAACATGGTGAAACTATGTCTCTACTAAAAATACAAAAATTACTGGGGCATGGTGGCACACGCCTGTAATCCCAGCTACTCGGGAGGCTGAGGCAGGAGACTCGCTGGAACCCAGGAGGCAGAGGTTGCAGTGAGCCAAGATCGCACCACAGCACTCCAGCCTGGGTGACAGTGAGACTCAGTCTCTAAAAAAGAAATAAATAAAAAATAAAGATAAATAAAAAAATTGGCTGGATGTGGTAGCTCACACCTTTGTAATCTCAGCACTTAGGGAGGCCAAGGTGGGTGGATCGTTTGAGCTCATGAGCTCTAGGCCAGACTGGGCAACATAATGAAACTCCATCTCTACAAAAAAACTTAAAAACAATTAACAGCCACAGTGGCATGCTTGTAGTCCCAGCTGAGAGGATCACTTGAGCCTGGGAGGCTGAGGCTGCAGTGACCCATGATCATGCCACTACACTCCAGCCTAGGCAACAGAGCAAGACCCTGTCTCGAAAAACTAAAATAAAGAGGGAGGCTCAGGAGCCCAGATAGTCTGCCAGTGAGATCCACTGGTGTGGGGCCACCCCCAGGTGGAAAGTCACAGTGAAATCACCCCAGCTCCACTGCCCCAGCCCTGAGCGGCTCCTCCCAGGCTGGGGCAAGCCAGTTATAGCTCCTCCAGGGACACTGTCTGTGCAAAGAGGAGAGCAGCTCAAACACTGCCTGCACAGAAACCAAACAGTCCAGCCTGGGCATCTCAACCAGGCAGCCCAGGGCCAGGGAGTCCCTGGCAGAGAGCTCCTGCTGCTCAGGCCCTGATGCTCCTGGCCTTCTGTGTCTCAGCATCTGGGCATCTCCCGAGCCCGAGGGCTGCCTCTTCCTCCCAGCCAGCTGTCCTGGCGGCCCGAGCCTGGGACTGTGCAGCTCCAGAGTCCAGCACCCAGCCAGGACTTGGCACGTAGGTTCACTGTGGGCCAAGTGACAAACTAACTCACTGAACACTCACAGATTCAGTGAGGGCAGCTCCAGAGGCCAGACCTACCTAGGCACCTGTGGTCCCGGGCCCTGGCTGCAGGCTGCAGCTCCCCTTGCCAGCTGGCCAGCCCTCGCCAGGTGCACTACCCTGGACCCTGCTACAGTCCTCGGGGCTAGGAAGGCCAACCTCAGGTCCTCCAGGGGTGCCAGCCACCAGAGAGGGATGGGAAAATCCAGAGGGCCCACCATGTGAGGAAGCAGAGGGTCAGGGAGGGTGCTCGCTGGCGTGGCCAGCCCTGCGCCATATCCTCCCCTGCGCTCCCTGCCACCCCAGGGACTCACATTTGAGCAGCTGCAGCTGGGTACCGCCCTTCTTGTGCAGGTAGCCAGCCTTGGCCACGCCCCCAGGCATAGTTAGCAGGTTCTGGGCACCAATGGCCTTCATAGGGACAGGCCAGTGCATCTCCTCAGCCGCCATGAAGCTGCAATCAAGGACAAAGGCATGCGGCTGAGCTACGGTCAGGCAGGAGACGGCTGAGCCGGGCACTCAGGGGGACACTGCCAAGATCCAGGAGGCAGCACAGAAGGTAAGGCCATGACAGGCCAGGAAACCCCTTTTCTGAAAGCCTGGGGCTTCTGGGTGGGACCCCAGGAAGAGACAGAGCCACCAGATCCACTCGGTCAGCCCCTGGTCCACTTGGCGTCACACCCAACCCCAGGGTCCTGAGCACTGCGTGTAACCCTTCATCTCCGCTGGCTCATTCTCACACACTGAGCGCAAGGCCCCATGGGAGCTGGGTAGAGACGAACGAACTCAGAAAACCCCCGGCCCAGGGAAGTCAGACCTCAGGCCATGACGACTCCAAGTCCCAGTGCCAGGTGAGCCTCTAAGGGGCCTAGACAGGAAGAAGGTAAGTGAGCAGCCAAGAGCCCTCAGTTCCCAGGCCAAACGACCTGGGCTCCCGTCCCAGTGTGACTTCCTGGGAGATTCCAAGCCTCAGTGGCTGAAAGACACCGCCCAGCCCGGCACATAGCACACCGTTGTCAGCAGTGGCCGTAACCACCATCGGGTGGGTGGGCTGCTATCCACCCCACCAGCGCGGGGTATCACTCCCCTTCCCTCTGAGCCCCAGTGAGGGCTACACAGTGCAGTCAGTGGAGGACCAGTGACTGCCTTGGGGCTAAACCCAGGCCCACAGGACCCAGCGTCATACCTTGTCCCCTACTCCAGCCCCTCTTACTCACGCTCCAGCTGCTCTCCTTGAAATCCACCATGCTGATTCACGTTTCCTCCTCTGTCTGAAATGACCTCCACCTCTTCCCATGCAGAGAACTTCTACTCATCCATCAAGACCCAGACTGAGTCCCCTCTTCTGGCTAGGCACCCTCATTGCCAACTTAAATCCAGTGTCTTCCTCATCCCTGGACCCAATGAACAGCACCCCCCACCCTGTGCTGTTTGGTCTGTGCCTGCCCTCACTCCATCCCGGGCAGGGTGCCTCCTGGGGCCCCAGTGGAGTTAGATGGGAGCAGGCATGTGGCCAGTGTCCTGTTAAGCCCTTAGTGGAGCAGCTAAAGTGAGACCCAGATGCCCAGTGGGGCTGGGACTGGTTCCACTGCAGCTCCAACCCCCTCAAAAAGACACATAAAGAAAACTAAGCCTGGGCAGCATAGCAAGACCCCATCTCTACCAAAATAAAATGTTTTAAATTAGGCACGGTGGCGCACATCTGTAGTCTCAGCTGCTCTAGGAGGCTGAGGCAGGAGGCTCACTTGAGCCCAGGAGTTTGAGGCTGCAGTGGGCTATGACATACCACTGGACTCCAGCCCGAGCAACAAAGCAAGACACTGTCTCTATAAATAAATAAAATAAGGCCAGGTGTGGCGGCTCATGCCTGCAATCCCAGCATCTCTAAAATATAGAGAGAAAGACCACCATCTCTAAAAAAAAATTAGCTGGGCTTGGTGGTGCACACCTCTAGTCCCTGGAAGAGGTAATGCAGGAGGATGGATTGACCAGGAATTCCAGCAGGCAGTAAGCCACCGTTGGCCGCTGCTCTCCAGCCTGAGCAACAAAGCTGGGGCTAAAAAAAAAAATTAAAACGAAATAAAACGAAAAGTGTGGCCAGGCGCTGTGGCTCACGCCTGTAATCCCAGCACTTTGGGAGGCCAAGAAGGGTGGATCACCTGGGGTCAGGAGTTCGAGACCAGCCTGGGCAATATGGTAAAACCCTCTCTACTAAAAAAAATTTAAAAATTAGCCGGGCGTGGTGGCGCGCGCCTGTAATCCCAGCTACACAGGAAGCTGAGGCAGGAGAATCACTTGAACCTGGGAGGCGGAGGTTGCGGTGAGCCGAGATGGCACCACTGCACTCCAGCCTGGGCGACAGAGCAAGACTCAATCTCAAAAAAGTACTCTGCTTTTAGCAAACCGGCCCCCTCCAACGAAAGTGCAAAAGGGGCGTCTCCAAGGCCTCAGGCAGTCTTCTGCTGGCCTTCGACCGGGTCATCCGGCTGGACCCAGCAGCTCCCTCCCCAGAGCCAGGCCCTCCGGGTGGGGAGGGGTCAGGGGCGGGTCCCGGCCGCGGGGCCCCCAACCACAGGCCTCGGTTTGGAACAAAGGTGCCGCCACACCCCGGCGCCCGCCCCACCTCGCCCGGCCGGAGGGAGCCCCGTAGTGAGAATGAAGGAGGGAGCCACGTGCCCAGCCCGCCCGCGGGGAGCTGCCCGCAGACCGACAAGCCCCGAGCTGGCCGGAGTCCCCCACCCGCCCGCCGGGGCGGCCCACGCCCGCCTTTGTTCCCGCTGGAAGCGCTTGGGCGCGCGAGCAGCGCCCGGGGCTCGCGGCTGGGATCCGGGGGTTCGCGGTGCGGGGTCCAGACCCGGAGGCTCGCGGCACGGGTCCCGGGCATCAGGGGCCGGGGCTCGGTACTCACGGCGTCCACGCGGCGGGCACGGCCGGCTTCCCTGGGGCGGCCCGCGCCCGTCTCCCCTGCGCGCACCGGCACGGTCCCGGGCCGCGCCCCCCAGCCGCCGCCGCCTCGTCCCAGGTGCCCGCCTCCCGCCAGCCCCAGCTCCGCGGCCGCGATCCCGCCATGCCCCCCGCGCCCGCCGGCCCAGGCCCAGCAGCCGCCGGCTCCTCCCCTCTCGGCGGGGGACGGGGCGGGCAGGTGAGGATCCCGGGCCCGCCCCTCCCGGCCCCGCCCCCTGCCGCGTCACCCTGAGCGGCCGCCCCCGTGGGCCTCAGTTTCCCCACGCTGCACGGAGGGTGGTGGGCGCTGAGGACAGGAGGCCCACGTCTGTCAGTGCAAGAAGGAATCCAAAAGACTTTGCATCGAGCAAAGGAGGCCTCGGGCTCCACTCCCTCAACACCTGCGAGTCCAGACAACTTGGTTGGAAGTCCAAGGCAGGCGCGGAGCCTCGGCTCTGAGGCCCCGCCCAGGTCCCATCCCTCGGGAAAGTGGCCTCTGTAGAACTGCACCTGCACGGGGGGCGGCAGCGGGAGCAAGGGATCGGGCACGTAACCCGCCCACATTTTCTCCACTTTCCTGGGGGACTCCACAGGCCTCCAGCCAGAGATTCTCCAAGGAGCCAGGGGTCTGGTCCTCGGCAGCTCCCACCTGCTTGCCCGTATGCAGGCGCCTCGCCTGGAGAGTCCCCTGGGGCTGGCCAAAGGCCAGCAGAGGCCCTTGCTGGCTTCCCAGGCATCCTGCCTCCTCCATCTTCCATCAGCACACAGGCTGCCACCAAGATGGGACAGGTGCAGTGTGGCTCTAGAGCCTGGGCCTGACTTCACCTAGCTGTCCACCCTGGGCTCCTACCCCTGGTTTCAAGGCCCCGCCTCCGAGCCACTCTCTGGGCTTCTTCCCACTGCACCCAGGCTTCGAGGCTCTGTCCCACCTTGGTGCCCCTGCTCCCAGTGCCCTTGTCTGGCCTGCCTCAAGGCTGCCCCCTGCCTTCCAGCCACCCAACCTGGCCCCTCTCCGTTGCCTCTTGGAGCCCCCTCCACTTTCTCTCCTCAGGCCTTCTGGGCCTCCAGCCCCCTCCACCAGCACAGAATCAACATGCACACCATTCCCATCACTGCTCAGTGCTAAACTTCTAGGGCCTCCTCGTGCCAACCTGGCCCTTCCTGATTCAGCCCCTCCTGCTCTCTACCTTCTGTGCTCCTATGCCAGCAGACCCTGTGGCTCCAGTTATCTGAATCTACAGAACACCCACTTGCAGGCCATGCTATTGCCCCAGCCTACAGTTGAAACTGAACTAACCCAGCCCTCAGGAGTTGGCTCAAAAGAACACGGATCCTTCACAAACTTCCAGAAAGTAGAAAAGGACAGAACTCATTCTATGAGGCCAGCATTATCCCAATACCAAAACCAAAGACATCACAAGAAAACTACAGACCAATATCCCTAATGGATGTATACATAAACATTCGCAACCAAATACTAGCAAACCGAATCCTGCAACACATAAAACGGATTCTACACCAAGTGGGATTTATCCCAGCAATGCAAGGATGGTTTAATATTCAAACCAATTCATGTAATATACCATATCAACAGGATAAAGGACAAAAACCACATGATCTCAATAGATGAAGAAAAAGCATTTGACAGAATTCAACACTCCTTCATGATAAGAAAAACAGTCAACAAACCAGGAATAGAAGAGAACTTCCTCCATCTGATAAAGGGATCTATGAAAAACCCACAGCTAACATACCTAGTGGTAAAAGACTGAAAGTTTCCCCCCAAGAACAGGAACAAGGAAAGGATGTCCGTTCAACTTCTATTCAGCACAGTACTGCAGATTCTGACCAGAGTAATTAGGCAATAAAAAGAAATAAAAGTTATCCAAAAGGGAAAGAAAGAAGTACAATTATTCACTGATTGGATGATTTTACATACAGAAAATTCCAAGGAGCCCACTTAAAACTTATTAGAATGAGCAGCAAGGTGGTAAGATACGAGATCAGCATACAAAAATCAGTGCTATTTCTACACACGGGCAACAACCCAAAAATCAAAGGAAGAGGTAGTTCAAGCGTTCCCTCTTCCAGGCATTCTTCCATTACCTCTTGGAAGTCCTGTGTCCCTCCTTTGGGCCTAGCATAGCCTTCTCTGCCCCTGACACTGACCACACGAGGTGGTCATTGTCTCCCATCTTCACCAGCTCAGACCCAACCCAGAGGGGGCACCCAGGGAGCCCCAAAAGGATGGAATGTTCACCCTGTGGGTGACGGAGACTGTGATGAGCTGCCTGGAAGGCACAGGAAGCTGAAACAGAGCCCCTACCTTGGGGCATCACTCCCCACTGCGCCCCCCCCCCACCTGAAAGCTATAAGAAGAACTGGCCTGTGTGTCCAAGTGGGAGGAGCCACTGTGAGGACAGATGGAGCCCGCCGCCTCCTCCTGGCTCCACACCTGGGCAAAGTTCAGCAGGAAGAGTTGGGGGACAGGTTACAGTCCCACATGTGTCCAGCTCAGTGGCCAGGCAGGGGTACGCCTGTAAGGGGCTGGTTCCTGCCTGGCTGCTGTCCCACTGTGGGCAGGATGAAGGCTCTTAGGTGATCATCACTGACCCTGGGCAGGAGGGTAGGTCATGACAAGGCCAGGTCATGCAGCACCCTCACCTCCCCTGGGAATTCCTCACTTCAGGGATGGATGCTGACACCCACAGCCCCTCTCCAGAGGAGGGGCCATCCAAGGGGAAGCCCACCCCACCACCCTTCTATCCTCTGCCCTACCTGGCCCTGCCCTGTGCCAGGGGGTGGCACCTGCCCAGGAGCCCAGTGCCAGGCTAGGCTGAGAGCAGAAAGGGGCAGTGTCGGCAGAGGCTGAGGGGTGACGATGGGCCATGGAGGCCGTGGTGACCACGTAACTCTTGGGGAATTTCAGCCCAGCTCACAGACCCCGGTTCCACCTATGCTTGCGAAAGCCAAGGGCCATCCGCAAGGGGCACCCACACTCCTAGCTGGCCAGGCCTCCCTGCCTGTGCCTCTCAGTGCCCAGACCCTCTCCAGGGACCTGATGGTTAAATTCCATTCATTCATTCCAGGGGACTCCTGCCAGCTCTCTGGGTGCCTCAGTCCCTTCCTCTGTAGAGGCAGACGCCCTGGTGGGGAACCTGTCACCATGCTGCTGCCGTGTCGGCAGAGTTAAGATGGGCCGGAGCTGCGAGGGAGAGTGCCGAAGACCTGAGTTCACACCTTCACCAGGCCCTTCTTCCACTGAGCTCCCACCTCCTCCAGTGTGAAGTGGGTAAGGAGGAGTCCGCACCTCAGGGTCCCCTGACGCCCCTGCAAATGCTCTCTGGGGCAGGGCTCTGGAGACATGGGCTGGTGGTGGCTGCTGGGCTCCATGATCCCATCCAGAAAGTATGTGATCGTTGCGTGTGTGCACACGTGTGGGTGTGCATTTGAGCGTGTGTGTGTGCGCACGCGCATGCACATTAGGGAAGGCAGGGCACTTGGGATGCATGCTCCAGGTCTCTGTTTCTGTGCTCGTCTCCCTACCTTCTCTCACAGTTGCAATTGGCTCAGGTGACCCCAAGGCTGAGGCTGCTGGGGTAGGGGCGGAGCAGGCAGGTGAAAAGCGCTCAGGCCTACAGAGACAGGTCTTCAGGGTCCACGCAGGCTCTGTGGCTCCCACCACCCTGGGGCCCCACGAGCCCCGAGGCGTGTGTGGTCATGGCCTGCGCAGGCCCTCACGTGCACTGTGTCTCTGCACACCCAGTTCACGTCACAGGTGGAAGGTTATACATGCCGACGGGTGTGAACCCCTGAATGAGAGCAGGGCCGGGGAGGAAGGCTGGGCTCCTGCAGGCTCATCCAGGCTGTGGCGAGGGAGCCAGCACAAGGTCAACGACTTACTGTTAGTGGTGACCAGGTTGGCCCCATTTGTGGGACCCAGAGGGCAAGGTGGGGCTGGTGACCCAGCCCAAACGGAGAAGATACCAGGTCGGTCACCCTGTGCACTTATTCACACACTCATCTGTGCGTGCTGTCACACTCATGCATGTACACTTAACACTCACACCATCCATATCATTACATGCATTCATTCTCCTACATGCCCACTCACTCTCACGTTCTCATACACTCTCATGCACTCACACGTGTACACTCACCCGCACGTATATGAATATACACAGTCATGCACACTCACGCACATGCAAGCACTCATCCACACACACACAGCCTCCACCGACCGGTGAGAGCTGTCACGTGTGGTCCTCCATCCCGCAACCCGTGCACAGGTGAGAATCA
Organism: Plecturocebus donacophilus; assembly: GCA_004027715.1. Classification (NCBI taxonomy): domain Eukaryota; kingdom Metazoa; phylum Chordata; class Mammalia; order Primates; family Pitheciidae; genus Plecturocebus; species Plecturocebus donacophilus. The sequence goes on along the minus strand of PVKP010031453.1, from coordinate 3,792 downwards.
TCCCCTCCACTCCCAGCCCTGCCAGGGCCCAGTGCCAATTTCTACCTCACAGCTCACTAAATCGCACCGGGTCCGCCTGAGCTCAATATTTCACTACTATTTTACAGACGTGGGTATAGAGGTCCCTCCTGTGGGAGAGGACTCAGGGCCCCCCCTGTGTGCCAAGCTCTGTGCTTCTCAGAGATCGCCCCACACCATCTTCCAACACCTTGAGGTTCAAGCCAGAGTCCTCCCCAGGTCACTGGCAAAGAAACTTAGCCAAAGTCACACAGCCAGTAAATGGTGGCTCATGCACCACACCTGCCCAGCAGGGCCACGGGCCCAGCATAGCGCACAGTGGGTGGTGGATGGCGAGGGTGGGATGTACAGATGGGGCAGCCCTGCCCCACGGCAGCTGTCGCCACTTTCCTTTCAGTTTCCCTCCTTTCCTTCCTCTTCCCAGAATATTTCTGTTAACATAATCAAAACCAAAATTTTCCCGTAAAGGCCCAGTAACCAGCTACGCCGGCAAGCGCTGCCAGCCAGGGGCAGGGCGCACAGCCTGGGCTCTGTGAGCACAGCCGCAGCCCGGCAGACCCGTCCCTGTGGGTTTCAGAGCACGGCACGCCCCAGGCGAGCGATGGGGACCTTGTGCAGCTCTCTCCGTCCCCCACACAGAAACACACACTCACACACACAACATGTGTGTACTCAGGACCCAAACACCAAGGCCACCCTGCAGGCTTATCGGGGGAGGGCTTGCCGGACCTGGGCCCCACCCCAGCAGGCTGCCCCCGCCTCCCTGTCGGCCACACATGACGGGGCGGGGGCGTTCTAGCATCACATGCCCTCTCTGGGCTCCCCCTGTGCCTGTCCAGCTCAGGGACCTCTCAAGCCAGAGGCCCCCTCCTCAGAGCCTGCTGCCTCTTGCAGGCCCAGGGCCAAGTCCTGTGGGCCCCCCTGGCCAGCCCCGAGGAAGGCTATGGCTCCCATGTAGGGCCCCCGTACTGGTTCTTCAGGTGCTAGGCCAGTGCCACCCCCCAAGCCCCCAGTCCTGGGGCCACCCGACTGACCTGATGGCGCTGACCCAACACATGGCCCTCCTCCTTCCTGGTGACCTGCTGGGTGCTGGTGTCCTGGGGCCCAGGGAGGCCATGTGGCTCAGGGCCTCCCAGCCCAGGCAGCCGGCATCTCCCAGACATGTGAGGCCTGATGCCTCTGGCTGCCCGGCACGCTGGGCCGCAGCTCACTCCTGCTGCATGAGTCCTGTGGCTGCCCCGGCTTCCTCCCCACCAGGGACTTCCTGTTCCCTGCTCCCTGGGCAGAGCCAAGTAGCCGGCACTTCCTGCTTTCTCCCCTGCGAGGTCCTGAAAGCTGCCTGGGGCCCAGGGCTGCCCCTCATCCGCAATCTCAGTTTTAACCCTACCTTCCACTGCTCCTGCCCCCGACACTATGGTCAGAGCAGGGCTCTCCGGCTCCAGGGCAAGGCCAGCTGCATCCCCAGGAGGAAGCTCCCTGCTGCCTCCCCAGGGCCACCTCTGCAGACTCGGCTTCTCCCTAGCAAACCATGAAACCACTTGCTCCCTGGGTGTCAGGCCCAGCACAGGGCAGCATTTACACCGCACGCAGGGATTAGGTCGCCTTACCAGCATGCTGCCCGTGCCCAGCCGGCTGCTGCTACCCTGCTCTGCTGTCTGAGGCCACACAGAGGGCTGTTAGCTCTTGCACCGGTCCTGTGCATTTCAAGGTGACCACCTCTGTGCCCTTTGACACCAAGGGACTGAGGGACTGTGCCTGGGCTCTGGCATGTCTCAATTCCAACCCCACCCCCAGCCTTTCCGTGTCCCACACCCACACCAGCTCTGCTGACATCTGGTTTGCTAGAAAGCACGTTATGGTCTGAATGGCAAAGCATCACCGGCCCTTGCCCCGGGGCCTGCTCAGATTTCTGCTCCTCCCAGGCCTGCTCTGCCCTGACCAAGCCCAGCACCCTGCCCAGGCCCAGCGCCTGGAAGTGGGGGATGGGGATTCGAACCCGAGCCATTGGGCGCTGGGCACCCTGCCTCTGCTCCCAGAACTCGCCCAGGGAGGACGGGACCCCTGTGCAGAGGCGGCTGGAGAAAGGGGCTTTCTGGGGCCTGGGGCCACCCTCACAGCAGGATTTGAGAGTGACAGAGGCCGCAGAGCGCAGGGCCGGGAAGCCGCAGGGCTTCATCCTGCCGCCAGGCTTCCTAGGGCACCGCCCCCTGAATCCAGGCTCACAACAAACCCTGGACCCCAGCCCCCATAACCAGCTGTGCAGTTCTAAAGCTGTCCCTCCGGCCTAGGTGTTGGGTCGCCCCAAAATAGGGCAGCTCCCAGGCTGTCTCCCCAGCTGTGTCTGCAGCCCCAGCCCTGTGCCAAGGCCCCCTAGGGCCCCGTTTGGGCTGCAGAACTCCCACTATCTCCTAGAGGGTAAGGAGCTGAAGCTTTTACGTTTGGGGCCTCCTTGGCCTGCACACAGCCACCCTGGCCTCCCCAGCCTGTGCCAGCCTCAGTGCCCTCTGGTGGCCAAGGGCAGAAGGCATCTTTAGCAGAAGGCTGGCCACAGCAGACAGACAGAGGGCAGCGAGGGGAGCACGGATAGGGTGAGGCCTCTTCACGTTCTCCTTCCCCGCTTGCAGCAGGGTTGAGATCAAGCAGCAGGTGAGGAACCCCTGGCCACAGCCCAGCCGGGCCCTGTGGGTGCTGGACTGGGGACGCTTCCAGAGGAGGGGCTTGGCTTTGATGGAGGAAACGTTTGCTGGAAGGGGACGGGGTGGGGGAGCCGCAGGAGGAAGGGGCTTGGGGTGAGCACACCCCAGGGTGGGAGGAATCCACAGGCAATGAGGTAGCCAAGGCACAGCTTCAGGGATGAAAACTCACGAGGAGAAGAGCCCAGAGGCAGCCGGCGCTCTCGGGAACACACCAGCCCTTACTGCAGGCAAATGCGAGAGCGGACGAGGCCTGAGCTGGAGGCGGGAGCCAGGCTCGCCCCAGCCCCGCTCCCCAAAGTCCTGCACTCCAAAACGAAGCAGAGGCGGAAGTGAGCAGAAGGCCCACCTGACCCCTGGCCCGGGTCCATCCCCTACCCCGTCCAGTGCCAGTGCTACAAGGCGTGGGGGTGGTCACAGCCCAAAGGAGAGGAACGGGCCAGGTGAGGGGGACCCCCCAGGGGTGGGGGACAAACCCACAGCAGCCCCTTCCCCAACCCTAGCTTCCCAGAAGGTGTGTGCGCTGGGGCAAGGCTGGGGCCACCTCCGTGGGCAGCCCCGGTCTCCCTCTCCATCCTTCCCAAGCTGCAGCTGCTCTGCCCCTGAGCTGGTGCCTCAAACTGCCAGACGCGGGGCTTCTCACCATGCCAGACACAGGGCACTTACCAGGGCAAGTGGGAGCCGGCGGGGCAGGCAGAGGGCCAAGGGTCAGCCTGAAAAGAAGAGGGAGGGAGCTTTCACTGGGTTCTGGGGGCCCTCAGCCCAATCAGGAGTAAGGCAAACACCCAGCACAGTGGGTCGTGTCTGCAGCCACTACGGAGCTGCCCTGCCCTGGCACCTTCTGCCTGGTAGCACCTGCCTCATCTCAAGGCTCACAGCCCAAGAGGCCAGTCCTGTTGCCATCTGTGTCTCTGGGGTTCAGAGAGGAACCTAGGGATCAGTGGCATGGGGACTGGCACCCAGGGGCCCTGTACCCAGCCTGGTGCCTGGTTTCTGCCCTCAGGAGCAGCTCAGGTGCTGAACAGGCTGAGGAGGGTCTGCTGAGCTCAGGGAGGGCACTGAGCCCGGGGAAGGAGGGTGG
>PVKP010031452.1:0-26943 GCA_004027715.1 Plecturocebus donacophilus | reverse complement strand
GGAGCTACAATCCTGAGCTGCTGCTACGTGGCCGTCTTGGATCTCTCTCCACCTGGTGACGAAGTTTTTTCTGTTTCTTAGTTTTCCTTTGGCGGATGCCCGTTCCCCACAGAGCCTGACCTTCCCGGGTTCGCTGTGCTTGCTGTGAAACTCTCAGTCCTCAGCGCTTCCAATTGCTGTTTTCCTTGTGGGGATGGGAACAGCCGAGCCGTCCATCCCGTATACTCCGCACCGGGAAGTGCCGCGCTGGGACACCGGCAAAACAGCCGCGCCGGCCAAAAGAGTCATGCTGGCGACCCGTGTGGCTCCTCTGCCGGGAATCTCCCGGTCTGTGGGCAACAAAAATTCGTCAGAAAGTGCGGCATCCACTCGTTCTCTGCGCTTTCACTGGGAGCTACATTCCTGAGCTGTTGCTAATCGGCCATCTTGGATCTCTCTTCTTCCTTCTTTTTTTTTAAGTGAGTGGTTACTTCTAATATATATGTATCAATAGCATCTATCAGCTTATCTCATCAGTACACAGTGACACCATGAAAGTGTATGTGAATCCGAGGCACTTCATCAGAGAATCAGTTACTTGACCAACTGTATTAGTCAGGGTTCTCTGGAGGGACGAGACCAATGGGATACATGTATATATAAAAAAGGGTTTATTATGGAGAATTGGCTCACGTGATTACAAGGCAATCTACCATGGGCTATCTGTAAGCTGAGGAAAAAGAGAAGCTGGTAGCATGACTCAGTCCAAGTCTGAAAGCCTCAAAACCAGGGAATTCCAAATGTAGCCTTCAGTCTGAGTCTGAAGGCCTGAGAGACCCCAGGATGCTGCTCATGTAAGTCCCAGAGGCCAAAGGCCAAAGAACCTGGAGTCTGATGTCCAAGGGCAGGGGGAGAGGAAGCCAGCAGCGGCACAGGAAGACAGAGAGAGCATGCTAGAGGACACAGCCAGCTGAATATCCCTTCTTCTGCCCGCTTTGCTCCAGCCATGCTGGCAGCACATCGGATGGTATCCACCTACATTGAGGGCAGGTCTTCCTCTCCCAGTCCACTCACTCAAATGTCAATTTCCTCTGAAAACACCCTCACAGACACTCCCAGGAAATGTTTCACCAGCCAGCGAGACAACCCTCAACCAGTCAAGTTGACACAATATCAACCATCACACCAACTTTGTTGTTAGCTTTTATGCTAGGCAGAGTAATGATCCCCCAAACACAGCCACGTTCTAATCCCTGGAACCTGTAAACACATTATGTTTTATGGCAAGATGGAAATTAAAGTTGCTGATGAAACTGAGTTTGCTGATCAACTGAGTTTAAAATAGGGAGATTATCCCAGATTCTTTGAGTAGGCCCAAGGTAAGCACAAGCATCCTTAAGAGATGAAAAGAGGCCTGACGTGGTGGCTCACGCCTGGAATTCCAGCACTTTCGGAGGCTGAGACCGGTGGATCACCTGAGGCAGGAGTTTGAGACTAGCCTGTCCAACATGGTGGAACCCCATCTCTACTAAAAATAAAAAAAGTAGCTGGGCATGGTGGCAGGCACCCATAATCCGAGATACTCAGGAGGCTGAGGGAGGAGAATCACTTGAACCTAGGAGGCAGGGGTTGCTGTGAGCTGAGATTGAGTCATTGTACTCCAGCCTGGGAGACAAAAGCAAGACTTTGAAAAAAAGAAAAGAAAGAACCCCTTCCACACTCTGTCGTGGAAGCCTGTCTTCCCCTCCTAAACTCCGTGTCTCTCTATTCCCTTCCACTCAGTGTGGAAGCTGCTTTTCTCTCCTGGATTCCATCTTTCTGGATTCTCTCACACTCAGTGTGAGAGTTAGCTGTTTCTTTCTCTCTCCTTCTCCTGTTTCTCTTTCACTTTAAATAAATCACTTTCTACAAACAAAAAAGAAAAAAAAAAGGAAAAGAAAAGAGAGGCCAAAGAGTGAGTGTCACAGTGATATGATGTGAGAAAAACTTAACTGGCCATTGATAACTGAGACAATGGAGAAAGTGGCCATAAACCAATGAGTGTAGACAGCCTCTAGAAGCTGGAACACACAGGAAACTGGATTCTCTCCTAGAGCCTCCAGAAAGGAATGCAGCCCTGCTGACACCTTACGGCCAAGTGAAACCCATGTTGGAACTTCTGACCTCCAGAACTATGGCATAGTAAGCATATGTTAGGTGTTTTAAGGCACTAATTTTGTGGTAACTTGTTACAGCAGCAATAGAAAATTAATAACAGCTCGATTTTTTCCATTGGGTTCTTCAGCACCATCATAAGACATGCATTCTAAGGATGTGTTGAGAGTGAGCTTCAGATATTTAGCAGGGTAGGGGAAAAGGAAATAATTGAGGCTTTGGCCCTCACTGACACAAATTTTCCTAGTGGATATAGACCTAGGTTTTCACAAATGTAAGTGCAATAGTATATTTCCAAAGCCCAGTAGAAAATTTGTCAGAGTCACTGATGTTCTGAATAACATACAGCCATACCGACGCTGTAAAGTTACTTATCTCCCTCCCCATCCCTTGCCATGCTGTGCTCTTTCGAAGGACGTCACTATGTGCAACCCACACTTGAGGAGTGGTGCTATGGTTTGAATGACCCCTCCCAAACACATGTTGAAATTTCATTACCAATGTAATAAAGAGACAGGACCTTCAAGAGGTGATTAGGTCAGGATGATTAACGCTGTTATCTCAGGAGTGGGTTAGTTAACACAAGAGTGGGTTTCTGATAAAAAGGATGACGCTGAGCATCAGCTGAGTAAGAACCTATAGTCCCAGCTACTTGGGAGGCTGGGGCAAGAGGGCTGCTCAAACTTAGGAGTTCAAGACTGTAATGTGCTATGATTCTTGTGAACAGTGACTGCACTCCAGCCTGGGTAACATAGTGAGACCCTACCTTTTTTTTTTTGAGAGGAGCCTTGCTCTGTCGATCTGTCCCCAGGCTGGAATGCAGTAGTGTAATCTCGCCTCACTACAACCTCTGCCTCCCAGGTTCAAGTGATTCTCCTGCCTCAGCCTCCTAGGGATTACAGGTGCCTGCCACCACACCTGGCTAATATTTTTGTATTTTTAGTAGAGACAGGGATTTCACTATTTTGGCCAGGCTGGTCTCGAACTCCTGACCTCAGATGATTCACCCACCTTGGCCTCCCAAAGTGCTGGGATTACAGGTGTGAGCCACCATGTCCAGCTGCAAGACCCTGTCTTTTAAAAAAAAATTTTTTTAAGTTGAGTTCAGCCAAATTTCCTCTCTTTATCTGTGTTTGCTTGCCCTTCTGCCACGTCATGATGCAGCACAAAGGCCTTCACTAGACACTGGTGCCATGCTCTTGGACTTCCCTCCCCCCAGAACCATAAGCCAAATAACTGTCTATTGTTTATAAATTGTCCAGTCTGTGGTATTCTGTTACTGCACCAGAAAACAGACTAAGACAGGTGGGGAATTATGCTTTCTTTTCTTTAGGGTGGAATATCTACTCTAATCGCTCTGCATGGGAATCCCTCTGCATGAGAATCCCTCTGAATGGGAGATTTGTCTCATCTCTCTATTTATTAATTTATTCAATAATTTTTTTATCAATATAGACTCCTGGGTATTTATTTTATTCTTTAGCTGATAATTTAATATTACTTTATTTTGTCGTGCAAATTATTCCAATGGTAGTCATTTGGAGCACATGTTGTTTCCTTTGCCCCTTTGATTAATGCCCATCAATGTGCTTTGCTTTGTTTTTCTTTTCATTTTTGGAACTATAAGATGAATCTTGTATATTTCTCATCTCAAACACTGTATTTTTTATCTCTAGAAGTTCAGTTTGGGTCTTTTAAAAATTATCTTCTATGTTTCTTTTTCTTTTCTTTTTTTTTTTAAAGACAGGGTTTCCCCATGTTGGTCAGGCTGGTCTTGAATTCCCGACCTCAGGTGATCCGCCCGCCTTGACCTCCAAAGTGCTTGGATTACAGGCATGAGCCACCGCACCCGGCCTTTTTCTTTTTTTTTTGTACTGAGTTCTGAGTACAGCTATCTTCTATGTTTCTATTTAACATGTTCAATTCTTCCTCTAGCTTCTTGAGCATATGGAATATAGTTATAATAACTGTCTTTATTTATTATTTTTTTTGTTCATTTCCTTTTTGACCATATATAATAACTGTTTTTAAATCCTTGTCTACCAATTCTTTTATCTCCTCCTTATAGATCATATTTTCCTGCTTCTTTGGAAGTCTGGTAATTACTTTTTCATAGGGTCTTACTATGTTGACTAGGCTGGCTTTAAACTCCTGGGCTCAAATAATATTCTCAGCCTCCTGACTAGCTAGGACTATAGACATGTACCACCTCACCCAGCTTATGCCTGGTTATATTATTATTATTATTATTGTATTAGAATGTAGCTCTGTTGCCTAGGCTGGAGTGCAGTGGTGACATTATGGCTCACTGCAGCCTCCACCTCCCAGGCTCAAGTGATCCTCTCACCTCAGTCTCTCAAGTAGCTGAGAGTATAGGTACCCACCACCATGCCTGGCTAATTTTTATAATATTTTGTAGACACAGGGTTTTACCATGTTGCTCAGGCTAGTCTTGAACTCCTGGGCTCAACTGATCTGCCCACTTGGGCCTCCCAAAGGGATGGGATTACAGGTGTGAGCCACCACCCCTGGCCAATTTTTTTTATTTTTTGTGGAGACAAGGTCTTGCCATGTTCCCAGATCTGGTCTCAAACTCTTGGGCTCAAGCAATCCTTCTGCTTTGCCCTCCCAAAATGGATTACAGGCATGAGCCACTGTGCTCAGCATGCTTGGTGATTTTTAATTAAATGCCAGATGTAATTTTTATTTGTTAGCTGCTGGATATCTTTGTATTTCTAAATATTCTTAAGGTTTTTACCTGGGATGTGATTAACATATTTGGAAATAGTTTGATTCTCTTGGGTCTTGTTTTAAAACTTTGTCTTTTTAAACTTTTAAACTAAGACTAAGACCAGAGTGGTGTTTTGTGTAGTCTTAATTTTTTCTCCACTAGCAAGCACTCAGAACTCCCTCTGATTGCTCATGAATTGAGGTTTTTCCACTTGGGTGGTGGAAGCTATATAAATTGCTTTCTCTAACCCTTTCAGCCTGTTCTCTCCTTAGGCTCAGGTATTTATGTCACACATGTGCTGATTAGTACTTAACTGATACTGAAGGCCAGGGCTGTCTACGGTTCTCTAGCATCTTCTCGTACATCGCTTTCCTTTCTGGTACTCTTTCCTGTCGACTCCAGCTGTCTTGCCCCCACTGGACTTCCAGCTCCAGCTCCTCAATTCAGTGAGCCTGCTAGGCTCCACCTGGATTGCCTCAGCTGCGAAAATTTCTCCAGCAATCATGGGGATCGCCTTGATTATTTCTCATCTTTCAAGAATTTCTATTCTTCCAGCCTAGGCAACATCAAATAATTTTTAAAAATAGTTGGTTGTGGTGGCAAACGCCTGTAGTCCCAGATACTTGGGAGACTGAGATGGGAGGATCGCTTGAGCCCAGGAGGTCAAGGCTGCAGTGAGCTATGATCATGCCATTGGACTTCAGCCTGGGTAACAGAGTGAGACTGTTTCTGATATGGTTTGGCTACGCCCCCACCCAAAATATTATCTTAAATTGTAATCCCCATGATCCCCACAATCCTCATGTGTCAAGGGAGAGGGAGAGGTAATTGAATCATAGGGGTGGTTTCCTCCATGCTGTTCTTGTGATAGTGAGTGAATTTTCATGAGATCTGACGGTTTTATAAGGGGCTCTTCCCCCTTCGCTCAGCATTTCTCCTTCCTGACACTTTGTGAAGAAGGCCTTGCTCCCCCTTGCCTTCCATTATGATTTTAAGTTTCCTGAGGCCTCAGCCATGCTGAACTATGAGTCAATGAAGCCTCTTTCCTTTATAAATTACCCAGTCTTGGATATGTCTTCATAGCAGTGTGAAAATGGACTAATACAGCCTCTAAAAAAAAAGAAAGAAGAATATATCTTTTGTTGGCCAGTGGCTTTAGATTACTATGCGATTTCCCTTTACTCAGCTGCAGTAGAAAGAGTAAATCTAGTCCCTGTTATTCCAGCTTCGCTAGAAGCTGAAGCTCTTGACCCCCATAGTCTTTTTAAATGAGTCTTTTTACATATACTAATCACTTTCATCTTTTACATATACTAATCACATTTTATCTCTGGATATGTTAAAGTATTAAGGTGACTATTGATTCTAGGCACTTTGTAAGAGGTCCCTCCACCACTACCTCCCATCTTGTTTTCCATAGCAGCTACATCTTACATTCCCACCAAAAGTGCACAAGGGTTCCAGTTTCTCCAAATTCTTGTGTGATTCCCATTCCTTTTAAAATAGCTTTAACATATTTGCTTTTGTTCTTCATTCTTGCTTTTGAGAGACAAGGTCTTGCTATGTTGTCCAGTCTGGTCTTCAACTCCTGGCCTCAAGTGATTCTCCTGCCTTCGTCTCCCAAGGTGCTAGGATTACAGGCATGAGCCACTGCGCTCAGCCCACATTTATTTTTCAATCTCTTTATAAATTGTGCTATTGTCTCAAGTTATTGCGGGTGCTAATTTTCCTGTTTATTGGGTCTGCTGATGGCTAAATATGGTAGATCATTTCCTTGGCTACTTTGTGTTTTTCTATTGTGAGCATCCCATTTGGCTTGGGTTGCAATGATGTCTCATAGAGGAGTTGTGCATGGGTATTACTTTCCCAGGACCAATTTTTGCATTGCTTTCTTAGCTGAAGATATCAGTACCAGGAAGGCAGCACAAATCCCTACAAATCTAATCTGCAATTAGGGTTCCCAAATCCATTCACAGTGTAGGCTGAGGGTTTTGGTTTTTCATGGTTGACTCACCCTGATCCTCATTTCTATGTGTCCCAGGCAGAGACAAACTTCCATTCTTTTTTTTCCCCTTTTATTTATTATTTATTTATTATTATTTTTTTATGAGACTAGGTTTCACCATGTTGGTCAGACTGGTCTCAAACTCCTGACCTCAGGTAATCCACCCGCCTCAGCCTCCCAAAGTGCTGAGATTACAGGCTTGAGCCACAGCAACTGGCCAACAGCTTCCTTTCTATTTCTCTGGACTGTCGTACTGAGTTTTTCAAGAACTCTCTTCAATGAATGCATAGTTTGGGAAGAGTATCCAGTCTTTTATTTATTTTATTTTGTTTTATTTTACTTATTTTTTGAGATGGAGTTTCACTAGTGTTGCCCAGGCTGGAGTGCAATGGCATGATCTCAGCGCACTGCAAACTCCACCTCCTGGGTTCAAGCAATTCTCCTGCCTTAGCCTCCCGAGTAGCTGGGAATACACGCATGGACCACCATGCCCAGCTAATTTTTTGTATTTTTAGTAGAGACGAATTTTTTTCCTTTTTTTTTAAAGATGGGATTTCACCATGATGGCCAGGCTGGTCTTGAACTCCTGACCTCAGGTGATCCACCCACCTCAGCTTCCCAAAGTGCTAGGATTACAGGCATGAGCCACTGTGCCTGACAGATGAAATTTTTTCCTGTTGTTCATGCTGGTATTGAACTCCCGACCTCAGGTGATCTTCCTACTTCGGCCTCCCAAAGTGCTGGGATCACAGGAATGAGCCACTGTGCCCAGTTCCCCTTTCCTTAAGACAGTGCCTTGCTCTTTTGTCCAGGCTGGAGTGCCATGGGGCAAACATGGCTCATTACAGACTTAAGCGATCCTCCTGCCTCAACCTCCCAGTAGCTGGGACCACAGGAATGTCACCATGCCCAGCTAATATTTTTACTTTTTGTAGAGACATGGTGTCACTTTGTTGCCCAGGCTGATCTCGAATTCCTGGACTCAAGCAATCCTCCCGCCTCGGCCTCTCTCAAAGGGCTGGGATTACAGGTGTGAGCCACTACACCTGGCCCTCCAGCCTTTACACACAAGCTTCAGTTCCGACTCTCAGTACCACATGGACCCAAGATTCCATTTGCCGTCATTATGTGTGTGGTAAACCTAAGTCTCTAGCAGCTGGGTCCTGTCTGGATCCAACAACCACCTCTAGGACAAGAGAGAATCAGGCCACATCTTGTTGCTCTGGTTCCCTTTTTGGTTTTGACTCCTGGTGATTCCTCTTACACATTCAGCAATGAATTTACTTTCTTTCCCTGTGTGCCTGCTTGCTTCCTTTCTTGTGATATAATAGGCAGGGTTTTTTGGTGTTTGTATTAGAAAAGGTTCCCAGCCAGGCATGGTGGCTCATGCCTGTAATCCTAGCACTTTGGGAGGCCAACACAGGAGGATCCCTTGAGCTTAGGAGTTTGAGACCAGCCTGGGCAACATAGGGAGACCCTGTCTCTATTTTTTTGTAACTATATTTAAAAGATAAAAATAATTAAAAAAAAAAAAAAAAAAAAAAAAAACTTCCATACTAGCTCAGTCTGACGTTGTTGGAACCAGAAGTGTTTTTATACATAAAGAGCACACCCTGATAATTTCCCTAAAAATCGGCAGACAGTCTCAATGATGAATTAAACTCTACTGTAGGAACAGAATGGTGTGAGCTGCTTAGAAACAACAGTTTTGTTTTGTTTTGTTTGTTTGTTTTACAAACAGGGTCTTGTTCTATTGTCCAGGTTGGAGTACAGTGGTATGATCACAGTTCACTGCAGCCTTGACTTCCTGGGCTCAAGCAATCCTCCCATCTTAGCCTCAAATCCCCCCATTTCAGCCTCCCAAGTAGCCAAGACTACAGGCACATGCCATCACACCCAACTAATTTTTAAATTTTTTGTAGAGACAGGAGCAGGTGTCTCACTGAAACAGGATGGGGGCAGGGAAGTGCTGGGTAGAGAACGGCAGGGTCCCTGGCGAAGGCCCCACCCACAGACCTAGGTGAAGACAGGCACTCCTGTTTTTGCACCCAAATGTTGCATTTTCCAAGACCGCTCTAGCCTACCACACCCACCCCATCCCGTGCCTATAAAAACCCCGAGACCCTAGTGGGCACACATACAAGTGGCTGGATGTCATGAGGAACACATCAGAAAAAGAACACACAGACCCTGACAGGCCATCAACTGCAGAATGACTTGGATGCCGAGGGAAATTCAGCTAAGGGTGGTCGAAGGAGAGCCCGGCCTGAGTGGTGCAACTGCAGGGAGGACCACTTTCCCACTCCATCCCCCTTCTTGCTCCCCATCCCCATCCATCTGCTGAGAGCTACCTCCACCATTCAGTAAAACCTTGCACTCATTCTCCAAGCCCATGTGTAATCCTATTGTTCCAGCACACTAGGGCAAGAACCCAGGAAAAAGAACACACTCTGTCCTTTTAACAAGGCAGAGGGTCTAACTGAGCTGATTAAAATAGCCAACGTCTAAACTGTCACACATGCCTGCTGGGGCTTCAGGAGCTGTAAATACTCAACTCTGGATGCTGCTGTGGGGTTGGAGCTCAGGCTCCCAGACCTTCCTGTTTATATATTCCCCTTAGGGTTTGAGCTGCAGGGCACGAAAGAAGCAAGCCACTCTCCCTGTCACACACCCTGCTAGGGTGATGAGGGAACTTTTCCTGTTACATTACTATGTTGACCAGGCTGGTCTTGAACTCCTGGCCTCAAGCAATCATCCCACCTTGACCTAACCTAACTGCTGGGATTACAGGTGTGAGCCATTATGCCTGGCCCAAACAGTTTTCTCAGTGCTTTGACTCATCAGCATTTCAAAAAATTTTGGGTCTACGCTTGAGCAGGGGGTTAACATGGAGAAGACAATGGGGGCTGTTAACTTGTAAAAGAGGGGGCTGTCACTTGAGGGGAGGATTGGAATTGCTCACTTGCTCCTGAAGGCAGACTGGTACTGGAAGGGGAAACTGTGGCTTCCTGAGGCAGAAACTTCCCCAGATCATATTAACGTGGGAGCAGCTCTTCACCTCAGTATTTGGTGGTCTTGATGATATCTGGTTTGTTTGCATGACTCCTGAAGGTATTCAAACAAATAAGCCAGGTATTAAGACCACCAAAATACTGGTTTGGTTGTTGTTGTTTCTGGAGCGGTGGGGATTGTTTGTTTAGACAGGATTTCTCTCTGTTGCCCAGACTGGAGTGCAGTGGTACACACCTGGCTCATTGCAGCCTTCATCTCCTGGGCTCAAGTGATCCTCTCACCTCAGCCTCCCTAGTAGCTAGGAAGGGCTACAGTTGTTCGCTCAGCTAAATTTTTTTTTTTTTTTTTTTTTTTTAGGGACAGGATTTTGCCATGTTACCCCAGGCTGGTCTCAAACTCCTGGGCTCAAGCAATCCTCCCACCTCAGCCTCCCAAAGTGCTGAGATTATAGGCGTGAGCCACAAAAATACTGTCAATAGGTAGAAAAATAATGTCTTAGTGACTCATCCATGTTAGTTTATTTGTTTCTAGGTCTTGCTAGCTCAAATTTCACTTGTCTGTCTTAATCACCATCTAAAAGATGCCTTTTTTATTGAGAATTCATGTGTTTGTGTAGGTTCACCACTTTCTTTTAATCTTCTGAATACTTAAACCTTTGGAATCTAGTTCAAGCACAGTCTGGGTTGAAATGAGAGAAAAGTGAGTGGAGGTTGTGTGTGTATCAATGTGTAGAAAGAGGCATCCATTGTTATGGCAACCAGCATCCTTCACTGATGCAATCCGGTTCCCAATAATATGAGATGTGATTAAAAATTGACATTGCAGCAAGGAAGAACACATGCAATGCGTTGGCGTGGCAACCAGAATAGTTAAATTCTGCATAAATTTAAACCTGTTGATCACAGCAATTTGGAGAATTTGCCTACATTTCTTTAGGAACCCTTTTCTCATCTGGCCTGAGAGGGAGTCAGGAGCCTGAGGTCTGACCCCTGGCCATGACTTAAAGCCAAGTAGATCTCAATTTCTTTTTTCATAAAAACAAAGGATTAGCAGGGCGTGGTGGTGGTGCGTGCCTGTAGTCCCAGCTACTCGGGAGGCCGAGGTGGGAGGATCCCTTGAGCCCAGGAGTTCCGGGCTGTAGCGCGCTATGCCGATTGGGTGTCTGCACTAAGTTCGGCATCAATATGGTGACCTCCCGGGAGCGGGGTACCACCAGGTTGCCTAAGGAGGGGTGAACCGGCCCAGGTCGGAAACAGAGCAGGTCAAAACTCCCGTGCTGATCAGTAGTGGGATCGCGCCTGTGAATAGCCACTGCACTCCAGCCTGGGCAACATAGCGAGACCCCGTCTCAACAAAACAAAACAAACAAAACAAAACAAAACAAAACACAAAACAAACAAAACAGGATTAAATTAAGTCATTGGTGTAGGGGAGGGGACTGGATGGTGGACTGTACCAAAAGTTGCCCGTTTTCATCTACGTACAGTACATCATTTAGTCACTCAACAGATAATTTATTAAGTACCCACTCTGTGCCCGGCTCTGGGATAGGTAGTAGGAATACAAAAACGAATGTTTCCTTCCCTCTTGGAGCTTGAAACCTCTTAGCCTCATGAATTACTAAAATCTATGTGAACTGACAGCTGTGGTATGTGTCAGCGAGACAGGTTTCTTGTGTTACCAGAACCAATAACAAGGAGATTTGGTTAATTAGAGAGATCAGATGGAGGCAAAGAGATCAGTCAAACTGAAGCAGAGAGGAGCAGCGACTGCTACAGCACGCCGGGAACCCAAACTGAAAACGACCATATGCCATGAAGTAGGTAATGGTCTTCACACATGTCGAAATGGAGGACCAAGGGGATAGTGGTGTTCCCCAGCCTGTGGCAGTGGGGTCACCCAAAAGCAGACGCCGCTAATGCCGCCCTTGATGCCGGGCAGGGCCAGGTCCAGAGCCCGCGCACGAGGGCTCCTTCCCTCCGGTCGCAGGTGCCCTTCACCCTTCCTGAGGCAGTTTTCCGAGTCCCCTCAGCTCCCCTTCTCCAGGGGGAGGGCAGGCGCGGTGGGAAGGCGTTGGACAAAGCAGACACTCGGCTGGGGTGCGTGCCCGGGTGCTGCGTCGTCTCTGGTCACCAACCACTTAGCTCGGTAGCCCTCCTGGCTCTCCGAGTTCCGAGGTCCCTGCGCCCCCACCCCCCGCGCTCTGTGATGCAGGAGTTGCGGGGCAGGAAAAATCTCGACCGGACAAGCCCGCGCAGCAAACCGGTTCTAGGGAGAGGGGGATGAGGCGCGCACAACCAGGGCCTCGAAGGCAGGCAAGGGGGCGCGGGCGCATGCGAAGCCTGGGCCTGGGCCCGGCAGATGTGCCCGGCACGCTGGCCCCGCGCTCTGCGTCCTGCAGGGAGGCGGACCCGCCTTCCCGAGCGCGCAGGCGCGCGGCGCCCGGCTCGGACCGGAGCTCGGCGCTGGGCGGCTGCCGGCTGGCGGGGCAGGTAAGCACCCCGCAGCGCGTGGGCTCGGACCCTGCGGCCCCTGCAGTCCCTGGGCCCCGCGCCACCCTGCTCCGCCCAGGGCGGCGAGGACTCGGGTCTGCAGCCCCGCGCCTCGATCCTTCCGAGCGCCTCGGGCGGGGGGCGCGGGCTGGGGAGCAGGTTCGGGAAAACGCCGGAGAGAGCGGTCTGGGCGGAGCGCGGAGGGGGCCGGGCGGGTGCGGGACTCCAGGCCCAGCCGACCCTGCCGCGTGGCTTCGGGCTGCTATACCGAGGGCCGAGGAGGGCGGAGGCTGCGTGTTTGGAGATCTGCAATCAGTTAAGAGTTTTTCATTAATGGAAGTGTGGAGGGCGCGGTTTTGGTTTTCTTGTGAAATGGGTCATTTGGCAAACTTTCCTGTCATTAATTTTCGATTTTTATAATGGAGTATGGAATTTTTTCTTTCTCTTTTTATTTCTTCCTCCACCTTTTTTTTTTTTTTTTTTGCCATAAAGAGAAAGAATAAAAAGAATTCCGCCATTTTGGCATTTTAAAAAGTAACCGTTCTGCAGAGCTGTCGGATCAGTGACCGCCCCGCCCGCCTTTGCCTATAGTCCCGGGAGGCGTGTGGGGGCCTGATCCTGTAACCCAGCTCTCAGGACCGCTTCTGTCCCCTCCCGCGTCCGGGCAGCAGCTGCGGCGAGGGGCGGGGCCGAGGTCCCAAGTTTTTGGCTCTCAGCCTTACACTGTGTTGTTTTTGGGGTATCTGTCGAGGACTGTACTCGCCACCCAACACCTATAGTGAGAGCATTTATTGGGCATTTTTGTACACAAGGCCTTGGAAGGCAAGGGATTGAGGAAACCTTGTCAGACATCAAGAGAAAATACAGATGGACACATTCAGCCAATATTTATTGAGCATCTGCTATGTGCACAGCTCTAGGATGGGGCTACAATGGTTGTTTTAGGTCCAGTCCCCTGGAAACAGACTCGGACAGCAAGATTTGAGTGTAGGTTTTTTGGAGTACTCTTGCGAATATCACCAGTAGGGGAATGAAGACCGGTTGGGCTGAGACAGAAGCCGAACTGGTGATGCTGTCTCAGCAGAGGCCTCAGCCTGACCGAATGGAAGCTCTGGAACCGAGCTGGCCCTGCAGAGGTGTTCCAAAGTAAGGCAAGGGGGTGGGGTCTTTATACCTCAGAGCAACTCCTCACTGGCTGGCTGCTTCCAGGAGAGCCTTCAAGTGAGGTAGCTCCCTCGGCTCAGAGCAATTCCAAGAGAGGCCAACAGCCTAAACTTTCTTCAGTGTCCACCAGAAACCCAGGTTCTTCTGAGCCCCCTCTCACTTCATGGCAGACTCCTTCTCAGTCTCTTTTGCTAGACCCTCTTCCTCTTCCCAACCTATAAATGTGGGTGTGCTCCAAGCTTCCCACTGTTTTCTTTATACTCAGTTCTGTGGTTTCCTTCCCTCCCTCCGTTCCTTTCTGCCTTCCTGCCTTCCTTCCTTTTTTCTTCCTCCTTTTCTTTCCCGTTTTCTTTATACTCAGTTACATAGTTTTCTTTCCTTCCTTCCTTCCTCCCTCCCTCCCTTCCCTCCTTCCTCCCTCCCTCCCTTTCCTCCTTCCTCCCTCCCTCCCTTCCTCCCTTCCTCCCTCCCTTCTCTCCTTTCCTTCTTCCTTTCCTTTCCTTTTCCTTTTCCCTTTCCCTTCCTTTCCTACAAAATTTTTCCTTCTCTAAAAAAATTTTTTAGAGAGGCGATGTCTTACTATGTGGCTCATGCTGGTCTCAAACTCCTGGGCTCAAGTGATCCTCCCACCTTGGCCTTCCAAAGTGTTAGGATTATAGGCATGAGCCACCAGGCCTCACCCCAATTCTGTGGTTTTAAATGTCAGCTACACATGCTGGTCTTTAAATTTATACTTCCAGCCCCAACCTCATGCATTATCTCCAGAATATAAACTTTATGAAAGCATTTTGTCATGTTTCTGACCGTAACCCCAGAGCACAGAATGGGGCTGACATAGCAAACATTGGTCCTCCAATATTTGCTGGAAAAAAGGCAGCAAACCCAAAGAAAAAGGCAATCTTCAAATCCAGCTTCTTTGAAAGACCTGAAATGTGATAGGTTTTGACTAGAGTAAAATTCTTTCAGAAGTAACCACATTCACTCTTAACTGCCAGTGTTTAGAATAAAAAGATTAACTCTACAGGGTCTCACTTTGTCACTCAGGCTGGAGTGCAGTGGCGTGATCTTGGCTCTCTCTAACCTCTGCCTCTTGGATTCAAGTGATTCTCCAGCCTCAGCCTCCCAAGTAGCTGGGATTACAGGCATGTGCCACCATGCCCAGCATTTTTTTTTTTTTTTTTTTTAGGACTCACTCTGTCGCTCATGCTGGAGTACAGTGGCACAATCTTGGCTCACTGCAACCTCCACCTCCTGGTTCAAGCGATTCTCCTGCCTCAGCCTCCCGAGTAGCTGGGATAACAGGCGTGTGCTACCATGACCAGCTAATTTTTTGTATTTTTGGTAGAGATGGAGATGAGGTTTCACCATGTTGCCCAGGCTGGTTTTGAACTCCTGGCCTCAACTGATTTGTCCACCTCAGCCTCCCAAAGTGTTGGGATTATAGGGGTCAGCCATGGGGCCTGTCCTGCCCAGCTACCTTTTGTACTTTTTGTAGAGATGGGGTTTCTTTTTTTTTTTTTTTTTAAGACAGGGTTTCACCATGTTAGCCAGGCTGGTCTTGAACTCCTGACTTCAGGTGATACGCCCACCTCAGCCTCCCAAAGTGCTGAGATTACAGGCGTAAGCCACCACGCCCAGCCTAGAGATGGGGTTTCACCGTGTTGGCTGGTCTCCAACTCCTGAGCTCAAACTGATTCACCCACCTTGGTCTCCCAAAGTGCTGGGAATTCAGGCGTGAGCCACCATGCCTGGCCTAACTCTATTTAAAGGTATTTAAAATGGTACAAGTACTTCAGCTGTGCAGAGCAAACAAATTGGAATTGATATTCAGGGAATTATGTTTTATAATTTTTACTTTTTTTTTTTTTTTTTGGTGGTAGAATCTTATTCTGTTGCTTTGTCACCCAGGCTGGAATGCAGTAGTGTGATCTTGGCTTATCGTCACCTCCACCTCCCGGGTTCAAGCGATTCTCTTGCCTCAGCCTCCCAAATAGCTGGGATTACAGGTGCCTGCCACCACGCCTGGCTAATTTTTTTGTATTTTTAGTAGAAATGGGGTTTCATCATGTTGGTCAGGCTGGTCTTGAACTCCTGACTTCAGGTGATCTACCCACCTCAGCCTCCCAAAGTTTTGGGATTACAGGCATGAGCCGCTGAGCACAGCTAATTTTTTTTTTCTTTAGAGACAGAATCTTGCTCTGTCACCTAGACTGCAATACAATGGTGAGATCATTGTTCACTGCAACCTTGGCCTGGGCTCCAGCAATCTTCCTGTCTCAGCCTCTGGAGTAGCTGGGACTATAGGCATGCACTGTAACACCTGGCTGATTTTTATTTTTTAAATTTTTATTAGAGACAGGGTCTCCCTGTGTCACCCAGGCTGATCTTGAACTTCTGGGCTCAAGCAGTCCTCCCACCTCGGCCTTCAAAGTGCTGGGATTGCAGGCGTGAGCCACTGCATTGGGCCCATACAGTGTTTTGTTTGTTTGTTTGTTTGTTTGTTTTTTGAGATGGAGTCTTGCTCTGTTGCCCAGGCTGGAGTGCAGTGGCGCAATCTCAGCTCACTGCAACCTCCATCTCCCAGGTTCAAGTGATTCTCCTACCTCAGCCTCCCATGTAGCTGGGATTACAGGCACCTGCCACCAAGCTGGCACCATGCAGTGTTTCTTATTAACAAGTGAAAGTTACTGAAATCCAACACAAGTACTTATTAAGCACCTACTGTGTGCCAGGTACTAAGTGTTGGGGATATAGCAGTGAACAAGACAGTCAGCATTTATGTGGAGATGACTGATCAAACACAAAAATAAATGAAGATCACTGTTGATTATACTGAAGGATGAGAAAGAAAGAAATATATAATAATAATGAGACAGATAGTGGTGGGATGGGGTAAAGGGTTTGTTGCTTTAAATTCCTTGGTCAGGGCCAGGCGCGGTGGCTCATGCCTGTAATCCTAGAACTTTGGGAGGCCGAGGTGGGTGGATCACCTGAGGTCAGGAGTTCAAGACCAGCCTGGCCATCATGGTGAAACCCCATCTTAAAAAAAAAAAAAAAAAAAAAAAATTCTTTGGTCAGACTGGGCTCAATGGCTCACGCCTGTAAACCCAGCACTTTGGGAGGCCGAGGTGGGTGGATCACCTGAGGTCGGGAGTTGCAGACCAGCCTGGCCAACATGGTGAAACCCTGTCTCTACTAAAAATACAAAAATTAGCTGGGCTATGTGGTATGCACCTGTAATTCCAGTTAGGAGGCTGAGGTAGGAGAATTGCTTGAACCTGGGAGACAGAGGTTGCAGTGAACCAAGATGGCACCACTGCACTCCAGACCGGGCAACAGAGCGAGATTCCATCTCAAAAAAATATATATATATATATTGCTTGGTCAGGAAAGACCGCTTCTGAGGAGGTGACTATTGAGTTGAGGCCTGGAGGACGGGAGGGAGCCAGTCAAGCAGAGAGCCTGGAAAAGGGCATTCCAAGGGGACGAACAGCAAGGGCAAAGGCTGTGATGTGGGAATGTTGGTCAAGCAATAGAAGGAAACTAGAGTCTGTTGAGTGGAGAGAACAGGGGAAGAGTGGTGAAAGATGAAGCCAGAGAGAAAAGCAGGGGTCAGATTTTCTAGGGCAAAGCACTTTGATTTTACTGTAAGGGCAATAGAGAGCCACTGAAGAATTTAGACGGGGAAATGATGTGATTTGGTTTATGTTTTTAAAGTCTTTTCTTACTGGAGAGTAGATTGTAGGGGTGCAGGAAAGGAAGCAGGGAGATGGGTTAGAAGGCAATTTCAGAAGTCCAAAAAGAGCTGACGTTGGCTGGGACTAGCATGGCAGCAATGGAGATGGAGAGAAGTGGTCAGACCTTCAGTGTGTTTTGGAGGTAGCCCTGACAGGCCAATTTTAATACGTATAAAACTGTGCTGTCCAGTACAACTGTCATGTCTACTGTCGTTGTTTATTTATTGTCAGAGACAAGGTCTCGCTATAGTCATGACTACTGTCGTTGTTTATTTATTGTCAGAGACAAAGTCTCGCTATAGTCATGACTACTGTCGTTGTTTATTTATTTGCAGAGACAAGGTCTCGCTATAGTCATGACTACTGTCATCGTTTATTTATTGTCAGAGACAAGGTCTCGCTATAGTCATGATTACCATTGCTATTTGTTTATTGTCAGAGACGGTCTCGTTATGTTGCCCAGGCTAGCCTCAAACTCCTGGGCTCAAGCCATCCTCCTATGTCAGCCTCCAGAGAACCTGGGGCTACAGTCATCCACCACTATACCTACCTACTGGTCACTATTTAAATTTAATTAAAATAAATTCAGTTCCTCAATCATAGCCCATTTCAAGTGCTCAGTAGCTACGTGTGACTAGTGGCTACTGTGTTGGACAGCTTAGGTATTGGACATTCTCATTATCACAGAAAATGCCAAACAGTGCTACTAAGGCAGGTAGGAGAGTAGTCGATATATTTTAGGTGCTGAATAAATAGATAATAAGTATATTCTTTATATCTCTAGGTCTTTGTTTTTACCTATTGAATGAACTCTATTAAATGCTTCTACTGCCTTTGCTTTATTAAAACAAAATCACATACTGACTTGACTGCATTGTTATACACTGTATTTCATGCTCTTCAGATGCATACATTTGTTCAACAGTTGTTTGACTGCCCACCCTGTGCTTGGGGTTGGAGGGAGTGGTGGACAGGGCCATAAAAGAACATGATCAGGAAAGATCCCACCTCCCAGGAAGATGAACCCTGTAAGGGTGAAGGAAAACCTGGTACTGAAGGTCTCTGAATCCCCAGAGGGAGGACAGTGATTCTAGTGGGGATAGAGGTGGGTTCAAGAAAAAGGTGAGTTTGGGTGTGGCCTGGGCTATGTTCTGAAGACAATTGGCCAGACAGAATCTTGGCCTGAGTTATGCTTCCCAGAGTCAGTTCTGTACATCACAGTTTACAAAGTACCTTCACACATGCCACCCTGCCCATCCTTACAGAGACTAGGGAGGTGCAGGGCCTGGCCAGAACAGGAGCCAGACCTGATGCTGATCTCTGAAGTCACCCTACTCCCTGCCAGGCTGAGCCCTTTCTCTGTAGGTTACAGCCAGCTTCTCAAAGAACCCCATCCCTTCACAATGCCATTGCTTCTGTAACAAAGGTCCCCGTCTGATTGCCCTGGGGGCTATGTTTGGCTTGTAGGCCTGATAGAATGGAGGGGCATGCTGAAATGGAGATGCTGAGGACACTGAAGGGGCCTTCTACAGGGGAGGTCAGCGTGCACTTGGTGGCCAGAGACAGCCCCAGTTCTGGTCCTCACCTGCCCACAACTGCCTTCATCATTCCAGGTGGGTCAGGCTAGGGTAGGAGTCTGGGGAGGAAGAGCATGTCTGTACTTGTTCAAGCAAGTGTGAATCCTGGAGAGGGGATGACCGTTTTCACTCTCCACCTGCCTTCCTTCACATGCCTACACATGGATGGCAGGATTGAGTCAGGGCCACTAGACTCACCAGTGCCGTGTTTATTTGTATATCCGTTTACAGCCAGCCCGGCCACCCTTAACCTGCCCAGCAGTGCCCTGGATGTGTCTTGCTTTCCCCGGGAGCCAATCCACGTGGGCGTCCCGGAGCAGGTGGCTGGCAGCGAACCAGTTCCTGCCACCGTCCTGCCGCAGCTTAGCGCGGGACCGGCCAGCTCCAGCGCTAGCACAGTGCGGCTTCTGGAATGGACAGAGGCTGTGGCAACGCCCCCTGGGAGCGGCCTGCGGGTCAGTGTCTGTGGGGATTGGCTAAGCCTTGTAAACCACAGCCATGGGGCGGGGCTTGTGGGCCCAGAGGCCGGACTTAAGGCGGAAGTTGGGGAAGCTGGCTAAGATGATGGACCCTAGGGCTGGGCTTTGCCTGAGGGACTCTAGGGGTGAGGCTTGAGTTGAAGCATTCCGAGGCCCTAGGGACTGTGGGGGCGTGGCTTGGAGTGAGGCACTCTGGGGCTGGGCCTGTGGGTGTCTGGGGGCGTGGCTTGGAATAGAGCACCCGGACTGGGTGTGTGGGAATCTGGGGGTGTGGCTTAGAGTGAGTACCAAGGGACTGGGCCTGTGGGAGTCTGGGGGCGTGGCTTAGGGTGGGGCACCCTGGGACTGGACCCAGCAGGTGCTTGGGGGCGTGGCCTGGAATGAGGGTTTGGCTAGTATAGCTCGGAGTGAGGCGCCCTGGCTTGGAGTCTTGAGGTCTGCTCAGGGGCGTGAACTGGCATGAGGCGATGAGAGGGTCATGACACCGACTCCGAGGTGGGTCAAGGGCCCATACGGGAGTTGCGATCCTCAGACCCTCCCGCGCTCCAGTTCCGGATAAGCGAGTACAAGCCGCTGAACATGGCGGCAGTGGAGCAGCCCCCGACTCCCGAGCTGCGGCGGGAAGGCGTGACCGAATATGAAGATGGCGGGGTCCCGACTGGAGATGGCGAGGCGGGTCCCCGACAGCCGGGTAGGAGCCCTACTCCCCAGGCCCTGAGCTGGGCCCTGTGCGGGTGGGGTGCGGCCTGAGCTCCATGAAGGCCTGGGTCGGGGTCGGGGCCTGGGGTGGTCCTGGGGTGGAGGAGGCTGGAGAAGGCCATCTGGTGTGGAGATGGATCAAAGCGGAGGCAGGGACTGAGGGGGCGTGGGCGGAGCTTGAGTGTGGCTGCGATGGGGAGGGAGGCCTGAGGCCCATTTGGCCCCCGCAGAGGCTCACCCCCAGAATCCTCCAGAAGAGCCCTCTCAGGACCCCCCAGAGGATGATAGCACCTGTCAGTGCCAGGCGTGCGGGCCTCAACAATCTGCGGGTCCAGATCTTGGTTCCTCTACTGATGGCTGCCTTCAGCTGTTCCAGGAGCGGTAAGGGGAGGAGGTCGCAGCCCTACTTGCTCTGCCTTCAGCCCCCAAAGCCTCATTCCTGTTCAGGGGTTAGGAGAGGGGCTGGGTGGTGCAGGGCGGGTGGTTCTTTCCCTGAGGCTGGCCCTCCCTTAGGTCAGTCATAGTGGAGAACTCCTCAGGCTCCACCAGCGCTTCTGAGCTCCTCAAACCCATGAAGAAGAGGAAGCGCAGGGAATACCAGAGCCCATCAGAGGAGGAGTCGGAGCCAGAGGCTATGGTAGGAAGAGGGCAGTGGGGAAGGGAGAGGGAAGCTATAGCCTTGCCTTAATTCCCACTGTCCCCTTCATCAATCCAGATTATGGAGCTGAGTCAGAGAAGACACTCATAATGACTCACTCATCATATTTTTGGGGTCCCATCCTGAGTCAGGTCCTAAAACTAGTTGGAGGGAAATGAATTAATCACTCTCCTGATTTTCCAGAGCTCCCATCTCAGTCTAGTGTCAAGGTTAAAACTTGGTCATGTGAACTAGCACCCAAAGTAGATGTGCAGGCAGCTGGAATACTCTATCACTGGAGTCCAGTGGCTAGGCCAAAGGCCAGGGAACACAGGGCTCTAGCTGCAGAAGCTGGAAGGGACAGAGCATGAATTCTGTTGGGCATGTAAAATCACAAAGCAGGTTTTTGTGTACTCAGTTTCTCTACTAGATAGCAGAGTGGTAGTCAGTCTGTTTAATTAGGATGTGCACGCTCACATGAGTCTGTGCTCAAGTGAAAAAGGTTGTCTGCTGGAGCTGGTGGCCTGGAAGAAATTCTGCCTGTTTGGGGCAGAACACCACATGGCCAGAGAGCCAGGTAGGGGCCAGGATCAGAGGCTAAGGCTTCATCCCAAACCATGAGGACAAAAAGCTGGTATCAGGCTTACCTTCTACAGGAGAAGCAAGAAGAAGGAAAGGGTCCAGAGGGACAGCCCACGGCTAGCACCCCAGAGAGTGAGGAGTGGAGCAGCAGCCAGCCTGGTACGGTGGCCTGTGTGTATGTATTCATGTGAGGTGTGTATATACCTTTGGAGGTGTGAGGCTGGGAGTGTGGGTTATGATTATGATGGTATGTTGTACATACATAAATGAGCATGAATTAGTGTATGTGAAAGAGAGAGAGAGAGACAGTGAGAGACAGTTTTGGGTTTGTGTATTAGTGTATGTGTGTTCTTAGGGGTTATAACATGTGTTTGTTTATCCTCTATTATCCAGTCATGACTAGGCCCCACCATCAGGGAGGTCTTGGCTCAGTTTTTGAAGACTTGAGTAGCTTTTACTGGTACCACGTGTCATTGCTTCTCTTTAGTGGTGAGACAAGCCTGCACTGGTCATTGGTCTGACATTCCTGTTGGGAACCCCATTCTGACTCTTTGATTCTAAGAAAAATGGAGCAGAGATCATTCATAGCTCCAACCCTCAGGCCTTCTCTATTAGCATCTCCACATTCTCATGTGACAACTGTCAACCTTAGCTAAGTAGCATTGTCACACTTGTAATCACATAGATACGGTGTAGCAATTTGTTTAATGTCTCTCTTCCTCCCTCAAAACCATCAACATAAGGATGGAATCCATTTTTTTTTATTTTCTAGAATTTTTTAAATTAAAATTTTTGGAGGGCAACAGGGTCTTGCTCTGTTGCCCAGGCTGGAGTACAGGGGTGCAAACACAGCTTACTGAAGCCTTGACCTCCTGGGCTCAAGCAATCTTCCCGCCTCAACATCCTGAGCTGCTGGGATGACAGGTGCATGCCACTATGCATGACTAATTTTTAAAAAATTTTTAGTGGTGGGGATCTTACTCAGGCTGGTCTCTCTCTTTTTTTTTTTTTTTTTTTTTTTTAGAGACAGGGTCTCACTATGTTGCCCAGGCTGGAGTGCAGTGGCTATTCACAGGCTCGATCCCACTACTGATCAGCACAAGAGTTTTGACCTGCTCTGTTTCTGACCTGGGCCGATTCACCCCTCCTTTGGCAACCTGGTGGTGCTCAGGCTGTTCTCAAACTCCTGGGCTCAAGCGATCCTCCTACCTAGGCTTCCTAAAGTGCTGGGATTACAAGAGTGAGGTACCACACCTGGCCCTCTCTTTTTATTTTCTTTATTTAGTTTTTGAGATGGAGTCTTGCTCTGTTGCCCAGGTTGGAGTGCAGTGGCACAATCTTGGCTCACTGCAACCTCCACCTCCTGGGTTCCAGCAATTCTCCTGCCTCAGTCTCCTAAGTAACTGGGACTACAGGCACGTGCCACCACACCTGGCTAATTTTTGTATTAATAGAGACATGGTTTCACCATGTTGGCCAGGCTGGTCTCGAACTCTTGACCTCAGGTTATCCACCCACCTCAGTCTCCCAAGTGGTGGGATTATAGGCATGAGCCACTGCACCCAGCCTTTTTTTTCTTGTTTTTTTTTTTTTTTTTTTTTTTTTTTTTTTTTTTTTTTTTTTTGAGATGGAGTCTCACTCTGCCACCCGGGCCGGAGTGCAGTGGCTCATGCCTGTAATCCCACCACTCGTGATCAGCCTGCCTCGGCCTCCCAAAGTGCTGGGATTATAGATGTGAGCCACAACACCTGGCCTTATTTTTATTTTTATTTTATTTTTAATTTAAGAGATGGAGTCTGACTCGATTGCCCAAGCTGGAGCATAGGGCTATTCACAGACACACTACAGCCTTGCACTCCTGGGCTCAAGGCATCCTCTCACCCCAGCCTCCTGAGTAGCAGGGATTATGGGCATGTGCCATTGTACTTGGTTCTTGTATCGGTTTTATTAATCATTGTATTCCTGGTGCTTAGCTACAGCCTGGTGTGGAATAGGTTCTCAGTCGATGTTTGTGCAGATCACGAGGTCAGGAGTTTGAAACCAGCCAGTTCGAGACCAGCCTGGCCAACATGGTGAAACCCCATCTCTCCTAAAAATACAAAAAAAAAAAAAAAATAGCCAGGCATGGTGAGTTGCACCTGTAATCTCAGCTGCTTGGGGACTGAGGCAGGAGAATTGCTTGAATCTGGGAGGCAGAGTTTGCAGTGAGCCAAGATCACGCCACTGTACTCCAGCCGGGGCGACAGAGCGAGACTCTGTCTTGGAAAAAAAAAAAAGGACACTTTAAGGCTGGGCACAGTGCCTGTAATCCCAGCACTTAGGGAGGCTGAGGTGGGGGGATCACTTCAGCTCAGGAGTTTGAGACCAGCCTGGGCAACATGGCAAAACCCTGTCTCTGCAAAAATTGCAAATATTAGCTGGGCATGGTGGTATACACCTGTGGTCCCAGCTACTTGGGAGGCTGAGGCTGGAGAATCGCTTGAACCCAGGAGGCAGAGGTTGCAGTGAGCCAAGATTGCATTACTGTACTTCAGCCTGTGTGACAGAATGAAACCCTGACTCAAAAAGAAAAAAGAGAGAGAGAGAGAGAGACAAAGAGAGAGAGAGAGAGAGAGAGAGAGAGAGAGACAAGGTCTTGCTGTATTGCCCAGGCTGGAGTGCAATGGCAATTCACAATGCACATTGTAGCCTGAAACTCCTGGACTCCTTCTGCCTAAGCTTCCTGAGTAACTAGGACTACAGGAACCCCACTCTTGCTTTTTTGTTTGTTTGTTTTTCTCTAAATGGTGTCTTTTAAGGAGCAGAAAGTTCATTTTTATGATGCCTAGTTTGTCAATTTTTTTAATGATTAGTGCTTTTTCCATACATTTTTATAAGGTACCTGTTCTTAATAGCTTTATTGACATATGATTCACATACTATACAATTCATCCATTTGAAGTGTACAATTCAGTGGTTTTTTTTTTTTTTTTTTGGTATACTTACAGAGTTATATAACCATCACCACAATAAATTTTAAAACATTTCCATCACTCCCAAAAGAAGTCCCATAACTATTAGCCATCATTCCCCCTAAACTCCCTCCAGTCCTAGGCAACTAGCAGTCTGCTTTTTGTACACCAGATTTGCCTACTTTGGACATTTCATATAAATGGAATTAAATATGTGGTCTTTTATGACTGGCTCTTCACTTAGCACAATGTTTTCAAGGTTTACATATGTTAAGCTGTATATGCTTCATTCCTTTTTATTGCTGAATAATATTCCATTGTATGGGCCTACCACACTTTGTTTATTCATCAGTTGATGGACATATGGGTTGCTTCTACTTTTGTGCTATTATAAATAGTGCCAGTATGAACATTTGTATACAAGTTTTTGTGTGGACATATGTACTCATTTTTCTTTGGTATATACTTAGGGGCGGAATTATTCAGCCATATGGTAACTTTATGTTTAGCCTTTTGAGGAACTGTCAGACTGTTTTTCAAAGTGTATGCACCATTTTACATTCCCACCAGCAGTATATGAGGATTCCAGTTTATCCCCATCTTCACCAATGCTTGTTATTATCTTTTTTATTATGATCATTCTAGAGGTTATAAGATGGTATCTCATTGTGGTTTTGATTTGCATTTCCCTAATGGCTAATGATGTTAGCATCTTTACATGTGCTTATTTGCCATTTATATATTTTCTTTGGAGAAATGTCTATTCATATCCCCACCCATTTTTAAATTGGGTGTAAGAAACAGATCTTATATTGAAATACAAGGAGTGCCATATGGAGTTGGTGAACAAGTTGAGATATGAGTGTATAATTCAGTACCAGACATTAATCAGTATGCCACTTACAGCAACATTTTCTTAACTGTGGTCCTTAATCTAAGTTTACATGTGCAATTCTGTGACTTGTTTATGTGAATTGTCCATGGCTTTCATTACATTTTTAAAAAGGAACCATTTATATTTCCTAGAAACCAAAGGCAATTTTAATGGCTGACACCAGGTAAACAATAGACTATAGGATTTTGGAGCCCAGCCTCTTCAGTTTGGTGTTCCCAGGCATAGATCCCTATAAGGCACAGGTTAACCATAAATATCAGGCTCTTGATTAAACTTTCAGTGTCTTAAAATGAACTGATTATGAATTGGTTAACCATGTTGTATAGGAGAGAGGCAAACACACAAATATCTCTAGAAAATTGAAAGCAAAAAGACCCAGCACATGGTGGGACCCTGATGACTGCTTGTAATTAATTGGTTGGTCTTGAATCATGGCATTCCGTTCTTCTCTATACATTTTCTGTCTTTTCTGTAGACATTGTAGTGAAAGATCTGACTAGACCCATTAACTTTTAAATTATCTGTACTGAAATAACTGAAAGCATGCTGAAGAAGTGTCCTAAGGGAGTGAGAAGAAAGGAAAGAAAACGGGAGGGAAGTACTGTGTTGATTTTTAGGTTTGCAGCATTGAGAGGCAGAGTTGAGGGAGGAGGAGGAAGAAATGGAATGGAAACAGAAGAGGAAGAAGAATAGAGCTAAGAGAGTGTGGTAAGAAAGAAATGCCAAGATGGAATGGGTGGTTGGTAGCACATATGAAGATCAAGAGAGTTGAAGAATAAGAATAGGTCATTGAGGTTTTGGGAGAGATCCAAGATGGCCAATTAGCAACAGCTCAGGAATGTAGCTCCCAGTGAAAGCGCAGAGAACGAGTGGACGCCGCACTTTTCGACGAATTTTTTGTTGCCCACAGACCGGGAGATTCCCAGCAGAGGAGTCACATGGGTCGCCAGCGTGACTCTTTTGGCCGGCGCGGCTGTTTTGCCGGTGCCCCAGCGCGGCGCTTCTCAGTGCAGAGTATACGGGACGGACGAGCTCGGCTGGTCCCATCCCCACAAGGAAAACAGCAAGTGGAAGCGCTGAGGACTGAGAGTTTCACAGCAAGCACAGCGAACCCGGGAAGGTCAGGCTCTGTGGGGAACGGGCATCCGCCAAAGGAAAACTAAGAAATAGAAAAAACTTCATCACCGGGCGGAGAGAGATCCAAGATGGCCACGTAGCAGCAGCTCAGGATTGTAGTTCCCAGTGAAAGCGCAGAGAGCGAGTGGATGCTGCAATTGCAGACGAATCTTTGATGCCCACAAAGTGGGAGATTCCCGGCGAAGGAGCCACCTGGGTCACCAACGCGACTCTTTCGGCCAGCGCGGCGCTTCTCGGTGTGGAGTATACGGGACTGGGTGCCTAACTTTTAGTCGGGCTCCCCTGGTCCCATCCCCACAAGGAGAATAGCAATTGGAAGCGCTGAGGACTGAGAGCAAGCGCAGCTGAACCCGGGAAGGCCCAGCTCTGTGGGGAAGGGGTGTCCGCTGAAGGAAAACTAAGAAACAGAAAAAACTTCATCACCAACAAGCCGGACGTCCACTCAGAGACCCAATCTGAAAGTCGGCAATTACAAAGACAACAGGTGGATAAATCCACAAAAATGGGAAGAAACCAGTGCAAAAAGACTGAGAACACCCGAAATCAAAATGCCTCTCCTCCTACAGGGGATCGCAGCTCATCAGCAAGAGAACAAGGCCTGACAGAGGATGAGTGTGATGAACTCACAGAATCAGGCTTCAGAAGGTGGATAATAAGAAACTTCTGTGAGCTAAAAGAACATGTTCTAACCCAATGCAAAGAAACTAAGAAC
>PVKP010031451.1:0-26965 GCA_004027715.1 Plecturocebus donacophilus | reverse complement strand
TTCTTTCTCCTTTTCTCTCTTTTTCTAAAATCTCTTCCTCTTTCTTTCTTTCATTCTTAAAAAAAAAAAAAAAAAGAAAAGAAAAAAATTAGTTGGGCATAGTGGTGGTGCACACCTGTAATCCCAACTACTTGGGAGGCTGAGGCAGGAAGAACTGCATGAAACCAAGAGGCAGAGGTTGCAGTGAGCCAAGATCATGCCACTGCACTCCAGCCTGGACAACAGAAGACCCTGTCTCAAAAAAAAAAGTATTAAAAAAAATTACATAATTACCTGAAGTGTATTGTTTTCTTAGCCACAGTTAAGGAAGTTTATGGGAAGTGTGGTAAATTACAAGCAGAAAATTAATAACTTCATAAAGAGCCATTATCCAAATCTATACGCAAAAAAAGATGGCAATTGTTACATGAGTTTGTTTTTAAATCTTTTAAATAGATTTACATAGCACTCCTACCTGAAGCTGAGCTTCGCTCTTGGGATCCAGTGGTCTTTTATAAAGCAAATGGAGATATCCAGAGTCACGATTTCTTTCATTTTGTTCTCTAGCCTCCTCAACACCAGCAAAGCCCTCAAGTAAAGTTGTTTTCAGGCTACTTATATCTCCATGAAGTGACTAGAAAAAGTCCAATAATGTGTTGATACAATCAGCTGTAAGTCCAAACCTTTCTGTTTAGATCAAGGAAGGTGGTGTTTCTCAAATACTGAACATAATGAACATCTGAATATATTTAAGTCATGTAAAAAAAGAATTTAACTGCTTAGAAAGACACTTTTTTTACATTTATTTCTCATCCCCATTAAAAAAACTACATGCTAATTACTGAAAATGCAGAAAATACAAAACCATGGACAGCAGCTACATTACTATTATGTGAAGGTAATTACTGCTAATACTCTCAAGAACTTTACTCTTTCCAAACATGCTATTTAAGACCAGAACTCTGGAATCAGACAGTCTGAAACAGAATGCTGGCACTACCACTTGCTAAGTGGGTGACCTCTTATAAATTTACCTAAGCCTCAGTTTTCTGACTTGCAAAATAGAGAGGTTAACAGATACAAGAAAGTCGTGAGGATTCAGTGAGATAATAGAAGTGATGTGTTTGGCACAGTGCCTGGCATACAGTAAGAAATAATAATAGTAACAATAATTAACATTATTAACACCATTTAATATTTTCATACTGTGTATGTTCTAAAATACCCTGCTTTTTAAAAATCTAACACTAGGAAAGATAATAAAATTTCAAATACACCAAATTAACAACTATAATAAACTTTATGGAGTATATAGTACACGGTATGTGTCAAAGGGGTAGAAACTTACTCCATCTTATAGCTGAAAAAACTGAGAAACAGAGTTAACTAGATTAACTTGTCCAAAGTCACATAATTTATTAAGTGCTGAAGGTAGGATTTGAACTCAGGGATTCTAGGAAAGCTACTCAGCCATGCTAAAAAAACAACACTGGTTGTGGACTGGTGGTCCTTGAAGAAATAAAGTTTATACACCCATGGAGTATTAGGAGAAAACATTTTTTAAATGCAATTCAACTCAGGAAAAGTATCCACAAACACAAACCTCTGTGGTTTCTTTAATCTCCAAAAGAAAGGTGTGCAAGTCATCTGACTCTGTTCGCAGCATCTTCATCTCCTCAGAAGTGCCCACTTGGAAACAGGCTTTGGAAGTTCGGGCTTTTAACTCTTCCAACTCCTTCTGAAAGTGTGCAATCTGTAGAAGCCACAAATGAGGAACTACTCAGTCTGAATGCCAAACAGTAATGTCATTGCTACTGTGCTTATTAACTGATCAAATTACTGGGCCAGGCCAGGCTTCAACACTAGAATGAACTAGTCATGTAGGAGCTGGCACTCTGACCCATCCAAGTCTGCCAGCTACTTCCAGAAAAAAGCCCTCAAGAAACAAATTTACCTCCTCCCCAATTCCAGCCATCACAGGATCTGCATCTTTCCACTGATGTCCCTGCTTTTCTGCAACAGCAGGCTGAAGTGACTTTGGCTGAAATGGAAGGCAAAAGGTTTAAAAATTGATCCTATACTACATGCCATGGCTTCTATAAGCAATCGCATCAGTGCCTATTACAGGGAGTGGCGCTCCTGTAACACAGTCATTGTTTCTTCACTCATTCTTCCGAACCCTTATTTATAGGGTCTCTACTTTGTGTAAGGCATATTCTAGAAAGTGTAGGTAGAGGTGAACAAGCAGATGAGGGCCCAGCTCTCATTAAACTTACCTCCTACTGGGACATGCTGAATAATAAAATGTAAACATATCTGATAATTTCAGTTTGAGAACAAACAGGAAAACATAGAGAATAAAAGAGGGCACTACTTCAGAAGAGATGGCCAAGAAAGCCCTCACTGCGGGCCACTATCTGAATTGAGGCTGTAAGCACCTGCCAGGCAGCAAGAAAGTCGAGTGCAGAGAGATCTCGAGGCAGGAGAAACCCTGGTAGACCTTGGCAAAGAAAAATGTAAACGTAGGTTCTGTGAAGTCAGGGGAGGCACTGGAGAGGACAGGGGTAGAGTCAGGAAGGCAGGCAGGGGTAGGTCAGTCAGGTCACACCGAGGAGTTCACATTCTATTCTAAAGGTGTTAGAAAGCTACTACTGGTGTTTTAGGAGAGTT
Organism: Plecturocebus donacophilus; assembly: GCA_004027715.1. NCBI lineage: Eukaryota > Metazoa > Chordata > Mammalia > Primates > Pitheciidae > Plecturocebus > Plecturocebus donacophilus. The sequence continues at coordinate 24,316 of PVKP010031451.1, read as the reverse complement.
TAAGTCTCCTTTACGATTTAAAAGATCCCGCTTGCTGCTATCTAAAGCAGGGATAGCAGTGAGATTAGTTGAGAGGTTAAAAAGGTGAGAGGTGGCAATAGCTTGACATAGGATGCTAGCAGGGGGATAGGGCTGTGGGCTTATGACATGTGACACAGCAGAGGGTGGAGATGACAAGACCTCCTGCCAGCCTGGACTGGGCACACATACTGTGAAGAGAGGGATCTTGGATGCTTCTGGCCTTGGAGCTTGTGCAAACATCTGGTTTGTTAGTGCTATTTACTCACTGGAAAATGACTAGCTCTGGGGAGACAGAAATCAAGAGTTCTGCTTTAAAGATGCTATAATTTGAGATGCCCTTTAGACTATTTGATACTTACGATTAACATTAGAGAGGTCTTAGACCACATCAGCATTTATTAACAGCAAACATTTATTTGGCAAACACTGTGTGTCATGCATCATGCCACAAGCATCAACTGTGACCTGGGCACTTACTATGTACCCAGTACAGGTATGTGTCAGCGTAGGAGAATGGTTGGTTAGGGAGACACAGAAGAAAAGGACATAACTCTTGTTCTCAGGGCACTCAAGTAAGCATGTGGGAAACACAATTCTCTTTATATTACACCATAAAAATAAACTGAGATGACGGACTACAAATCTAAATATGAAAGATAAAGCTTTTAGAAAAACATCTTTTTGACCTTGAAATATAAAATGATTTCTAAAACAAAACATGAAAAGCATTCATCATAAAAGAAAAAAAACTGATCTACTCAACTATATTAAAATGAAGAACAAGTATTCATCGAAGAAACCAAAAAGACAACGAATAGGCAATTCACAGTGAGAACGTATTTGTACTGTATGTGCGTGTATGTGTGTGTGTATTCAAGGAACTAACAAAAATCAGAAGGAAAAAGACAATCCAATAGAAAAACAGAATAAAGACATGAACAGATACAACATAAAATATTCAAATGGCCAATAACACTATTTTAAAAAGCTCAATATTGCTAATCATTAGAGAAATACAAATTAAAACCACAAAACAATACAACAACAAAAGATGAAAAATACCAAGAGAGGCAAGGATATAGAGCAGCCAGAAGTCTCATACCCTCTTGGTGGGAATCTACTAATGAGGAATACATGCAGAGTCTATGACCCAGCAATCTCACTCATAGGGATACACCCAAGAGAAACCTGTACGTGTGTTCACTGAAGACGTCAACCGGAACGGTCATAGCAGTACTATGTACAATGGCTTAAACCTGGAAATTACTCAAATGCCTGTCAGAGTAGAACAAATACTTGTAATATAATCACACAATAAATTCCATGCAATGACATGGTTAAATCTCATAATGTTGAACAAAGTAGCCAGATGCAAGAATGCATACTGTACAATTCCAATTGATAGAAGGTACAGGCAGGCTAACCTCATCCATGCTGTTGGAAATCAAAAAAGCAGCTACTCTTTGGTAAGAGTAGTAACTAGAAGGGTACAGGGGAAAAAGAACTAGGCTCACTGCAACCTCTGCCTCCCGAGTTCAAGTAATTCTCCTCCTCAACCTCCTGAGGAGCTGGGACTACAGGTGTGTGCCACCATACCCGGCTAATTTTTGCATTTTTAGTAGAGATGGGGTTTCACCATGTTGACCAGGCTGGTCTCAAACTCCTGGCCTCAGGTGATCCACCTGCCTCGGCCTCCCAAAGTGCTGGGATTACAGGCGTGAGCCACCGCACCCAGTCGGGTTCTCATAAAATTCTGTTTCTTGATCTGGATGCTAGTTACCAAGGTATGTTCAGATGGTGACAATTCACTGAGCTGTACACGCATCATGTGTACTTTTTTCTATGTGCATTACACATCAATAAAAAATTAAAATAGATAAATGGCTTTTTGAGTATACAAGTATTCAAGCCTCACACTTTGGTATTCACTATGATGTAGTCCCAGTTACTACCTCCAAGGTCTGAATTCTAAAACATAAAATCTCATTTAATTCATATGCATGCTTGGGGCAGTAAATTAATAAACACAAACAAGGCCAGGCGCGGTGGCTCACGCCTGTAATCCCAGCACTTTGGGAGGCTGAGGTGAGTGGATCACAAGGTCAGGAGTTGAAAACCAGCCTGGCCAAGATGGTGAAACCCCATCTCTACCAAAATACAAAAATTAGTCAGGTGTGGTGGCAGGCACCTGTAATCCCAGCTACTTGGGAGGCTAAGGCAGAAAATCACTTGAACCCGGGAGGCATAGTTTGCAGTGAGCCGAGATCGCGTCACTGTATTCCAGCCTGGGTGAAGAAGTGAGACACCGCCTCAAAAATAATTAATTAAATAAATAAGTAAGTAAATAAATACATACATATATACATACATACATACATACATACATACATACATACATACATACCTTGCAAGCTGAATTTAAACATACCTGGGGAGAGCCTGACTTTGCCACTGGAGGGGTCATCCTGGGGGATTTCTGTACCATTGAGGACACTGGGCTTGGACTGCCCTGAGCAGATCGTCCTGCTTGAAAAAGAAGTCAGTTAAAACAGACAGCATTTATCACTTTTGTTCCCATCACAAATGTCCCTTCCCTAAATCTAAGGAATTAAGTTATACATTGCCCCTGGATCCACTTTTATGATTTATTTTAAATAGTGATGATCACCAGCTGTGCTAGCCTTTGTTCTAAGATATTGAAAAAAAACTATATGAACATTTTAGGAGTCAGGTATGGTGGCTCACACCTGTAATCCTAGCCCTTTGGGAGGCTGAGACAGAAGGATTGCTTGAGCTTAGGAGTTTGAGACCAGCCTCAGCAACATGACAAGACCTTGTCTCTACAAAAAAATTTTAAAATTAGCCAGCGGTGGTGGTACATGCCTGTAGTCCCAGCTACTCAGGAGGCTGAGGTGGGAGGATTGCTTGAGCCCAGGAGGTGGAGGCTGTGGTGAGTCTGGAGCATGCCGCTGCACTACAGCCTGGGTGACAGAGAATCTGTCTCAAAAAAAACCAAAACAAAAGCCAAAAAACTTCCTGCTTATAGTATGACTGAAAATACGAATACAGTCACTGCAGGCACTCTCTCTTCTGTGTGTCTTTTTTTTTTTTTGAGATGGGGTCTTGCTCTGTAGCCCACACTGGAATGCAGGGGTGCAATCTCGGCTCACTGCAATCTCCACCTCCTGGGTTCAAGCAATTCTCCTGCCTCAGCCTCCTGAGTAGCTGTGATTACAGGCACCCACCACCACACTTGGCTGATTTTTGTATTTTGAGTAGAGATGGGGTTTCACCATGTTGGCCAGGCTGGTCTCGAACTCCAACCTCTGGTGAACCACCCGCCTCAGCCTCCTAAAATGCTGGGATTATAGGCGTGAGCCACTGTATCTGGCCAAACAATTCTTGTGCCTGTGCTTCTTAAACAATTGTTCTGTAACCGTGCTTCATGGAGCGCAGGCTCCACATGAAGATAAGTGCCCAACAGCAAGACATTTTCTTCGAATCATTAAGTACACTTAGCTCCATAAGAAGTGTCAGAGAGAAGCGTGGCAGCATCAAAGCCATAGCAAGTCTCCCAATTCAGAGCACAAAAATCACAGCACATTAATCATTTATGTAAGATACAGGAAGCAAGAAAAAATAACCTTGTCCAACTGTTAGTTAGGACTCTTAACACTTAAAACCATTAATCTGAGAAGGCAGGGCTGAGGTCTGAAGTTGTTTGCTTAAAATCAGACCTGATGTTGAAGGCAAGACTGAGGACTTCAATGACATGGAACTGGATGATGCTGGGAGAGGCATGGGGTGGTTGAGCGGTCCAGAAGCAGCTGGCTTGGAGGCAGAAGAGAATGGTGGCATCGAGGGTGTGCTCTGGGAGCTACTAACAGGAGCAGAGGTAGCCGTGGCAGTAAACCTGAAAAATGGCAGCCAGAAGGCCTCAGAAGAGCCTGCTAGAAGATTCTTCCAAACTAGCATCAGCAATGTCATCAAAAGATGACTTACTATCTTTTATGTTAACTTACAAAGATAACATACTTTTTTGCCTTCAGAAAACATAAATGTTTAGTTATTTCTTACAAAAGGTGAAAGCTGCAAGGAAGCATTTATCTTATCGTCTGCTTATTTAGGATGCATTATTTAGGGGAAATATCAACTACTTGAAGACAAAACTAAGTTTATCACTATATAAAATACCAACTTTATCATGATATGAAACATTATTGTGTCCAGCTAAGTTTTAAACAGGAGGTGGGACCCAATTATGCTTAGGAGAGTTAGTACTTTTTCTTACCAAGGAAATTACTAAGAACTCGTTTTGAGTGACCACCTTTTCTGGAAGTGAAAAAGGAAGAGAAACGCAGGTCACTGTCTTTGGGATACTCATGGCCTAAAGGGAATGTAAAGCCAGTTCCACCTAAAGAACAAAAGTCTGTAGACAATCTAAACATCCAGCATTAGACGACTGATCAGACAAACTGTGGTGCAGCCAAGAAAATAGAACACTATGCAACCCTTAGCATGAAGTGGCTGTCTGCTGGTTCAATATTAACAGTAACTGATGGTGGCAGCACCACCACAGCAACAACAGATGGTACAGGCAAGCAGGGAAAAAGCTAGTAGTATTTATACTCAGTGGTTATCCTGGGAGGGGTTACAAAATATAAGGGATTGCTTCTCTAGAAAAGCTTACATTCTAGTGAGGAGAAAAGAACAAGCAGATAAAGAAGTAAATAAATAAGAAATGAGTGAGCTGTAGGACCTAGATCTGGAGGAAACTGGATACCAACCTAATTAGCAGTGAGCAGCCATGGGGCTTCATAGGGACTGTCAAGCAGAAGAATCACCTAACAATTTACGATGTCACAAGATCACTTTGTGGCTGTGTAGACAGTTCGGAGTTAAGGGTAGACACAGAGGAGGAAAAGTCTACAAGGGATTCATTTCCCTTCTAGGATGTATATTCTTGATTGCTTCTTTTTTTAAATAAGGAGTATTTCCTACATTTGTAATGTAAAAAAGCAAATATTTGAATATAAATCCCTAATAGTCAAAAAAATAAAATGCTAGCTAAGAGACCCTTCTGGACTCTATCCACTGATGAAATGCCAGCTTTTTATGTTGGCTGAATTTCTACCACTTGAAAGTGTTACTCTGGGTAAAAAATTCTACTCAGTAACTCCTCTCACAGTGACTCTACGTCTAGCAAATAATATGCAATATTTCTACCCATCCCACAGAAGAACCAAACTTCAGAAGTGACTTACTTTTCACTAAGGTTGACTTTGACTGCTGAGGGTGAGAAGGAGGGCTTCACTGCTATATTTGGAGCAGACACACTTGGCACTGGTGTGCTTTCCAGGGTAGGCTTAAAACCAGATGATCCAAAGGAGAATGAAGCAGCTGATGGAGCCATGGGAGACGCTGCAGGGGTGAGGGCTAGGGAGGCTTTAGAAGGGGGAACAAAAGAAAAGGTTGATGGGCCAGGGCCCGGGGCTGCTTTGGAGCTGTCAGAGCCAGTGGAATATGAAGGGGGCTCCCCAGTGACCGTAGCAGCTGACTTCAAAGATGAAGAACCAAAGGAGAACAAAGTGGGAGCTCCACCAGCAGGAAGCAAAGAAAAAGTGGCAACGGGAGCAGCAGGTGATGATGGTGGCAGAGAGGCAGGGGCTGCAGCTGCAGAAGCATCCAGTTTCTGTGGGGCTTGAGAGGAGGTTGGGGTAGTGGGAGTACTTCCTGCAGTGACCAAAAAAAAAAAAAGGAAAAGGTTAACACTGTAATAGTGGAGGTTCACATAAGGGAAAGCAAGTGAAAAAGAATTTGTGGTAGAATGAAGCCAGAAATGATACTAGTTTAAGAAGCAAAAAGAACAGATAGGAACACAGTTAATGTGGAAGTTTTCATGTAGCAGGAGATAAATGAAACTGAAGGAAAACTAAGGAAAGACATTAGAATAATTGGACTTCATGGACTTCTCAGTGCTACTGTGGCACACAAAACAGTCAGTCACTGCCACATTTCATTAACAACCGGGAAAAACTTTTAATTCAGACCTCCACCTTATTTCACTAAAAGTAATTCCAGATAAATACACACAGAAAGGCACATATATATATATGTATTTCAAAAAAAAGGAGGTACATGGATAGATGTTAGGTCTCAGAGTCTAACACCTTGATAAATTTAGAAGTGACCAAAAAGAAAAAATAAAAATCACAAAGGGAGGAAGTTAAGATTTGTGTAAAAAATAATTACTCAGGTATAATAACTAAATTGTAATGAACTAAAAAGACCCATAGCAAATGACAAATAAGATGTTTTCTATTTTTTAAAAAGCTCATACAAATAGAGATTTTAAAATTTCAGGACTGATAAACAGGGAACCTAATTCACATAAAGAAAATACATTCGCTGGCTGGGCATGGTGGCTCATGCCTGTAGTCTCAGCACTTTGGGAGGCTGAGGCAGATGGATTATGAGGTCAGGAGATCGAGATCAGCCTGACCAATATGGTGAAACCCTGTCTCTAATAAAAATACAAAAATTGGCCAGGCATATTGGTGCACACCTGTAATTCCAGCTACTCAGGAGGCTGAGGCAGGAGAATTGCTTGAATCTGGGAGGCAGAGGTTGCAGTGAGCAGAGATCATGCCACTGCACTCCAGCCTGGGCGACAGAGGAAGACTCTGTCTCAAAAAAAAAAAAAAAAAGTAAACACATTCAATCTCTAATCAAAGAAATATAAACAAGGTACATTTTTAAAGGTTCTCTAAATTATAAGAATTTAAACATGTATAACCCCTTATGTTTGAATGGATAAAACAAACCTGAAACTTTTCATCACTATTAGGTAACTAGTATTTTTCTTTCTTTCTTTCTTTTTTTTCTGAGATGGAGTTTTGCTCTTGTTGCCTAGGATGGAGTGCAATGGCATGATCTTGGCTCATTGGAACCCCTGCCTCCTGGGTTCAAGTGATCTCCTACCTCAGGCTCCCAAGTAGCTGGGATTACAGATGCCTCCCACCATGCCCAACTAATTTTTTGTATTTTTAATAGATATGGGGTTTCAACACGTTGGTCAGGCTGGTCTTGAACTCCTGGCCTCCCAAAGTGCTGAGATTACAGGTGTGAGCCACCATGCTGGCCCTGTAAATAGTATTTTTTTTTAAGAAAACATTTTGGCATTGTATCAAAAACCATAAAAAACAGACCCAGTAATTCCTTTTCTAAAAATAAAGCTTACAAAAATTACCCAAAAAATGAAAAAGATATTTAATGGAATCCAAATGGTTAAAAAAAAAAAATTCAATGAAAGACTAGGCGCAGTGGCTCATGCCTTTCATCCCAGAGCTTTGGGAGGCCAAAGCAGGAGTTTGAGTCCAGGAGTTTGAGACCAGCCTGGGGAACAAAGTGAGACCCTGTTGCTACAAAAAATACAAAAAATCAGCCAGGTGTGATGGCTTGTGCCTGGAGTCCCAACTACTTGGGAGGCTGAGGTGGGAGGATCACTTGGATTTAGGAGGCAGAGGCTGCATTAAGCCAAGATCCTGCCACTATACTCCAGCCTGGGCAACAGAGTAAGACCCCTATCTCAAAAATGAGTAAATTTTTCTATTTTCCAAACTTTCCACAAGGTAAAAATATTAATCTTTAAATTAAATAACCAACTAAATAAGAAAGGAATACTTTGTGTCAGTATTTTCTATTTACATTAATAGGTCTTGGTTGCTCCAAATTAGCTAAGATGGCAGTTTATCTTCATGGAAGACACTGTAACTAAAGCATCCTAAAACTTAGGATGCCAGTATGAAAATACCACTTTCTGAAAACCAAAATCCAAATAAACTGTCAGTTTCATTAAAGTATAATGCAAGCAAACCTACTGTTAATATTTCTTTATACAATAGATATGGAACCAGCAACTACTACTTCTGTAAAGACACACATAGATGTTAAACTTTCATGCCTATTAGGTAAACTGACATGAAAAATATATACAAAACCCTAAAGAAATCATAAGCATTTTTTCCACTGAAAACAGAACTGATTATGGGAAAATCATCATGCTAATACTTCTGATCAATACAGCATCCTTGGATCTGCAGTGTAGAAACAGGTGGAACCATTTATGTCTTCTGAACCTATGAAGTAGGCTTTAGCTAGATGTAGGCTTTAGTAGACTTAGCTGACGGGACAGACTTTCTCCCCTCAGGGGCTCTCTTCTACTCATCTGAACACAACTGTTACCTCTGGACCAACTGTGAAGGAAGAGGAGAGTTTCTCTAGGAAAGGCTAACAATAAAACTGGCCTCTGGTTGTGCTCCAGTGTTGAATCGGCTAGTAGCAAAGACTTGGAAACAAACCTCGTCCCACAGGCTCCCAATCTCACAGGCTGGTCTGCTTATAGACAGACCAGGCACCTGGGTATAGGTAGTTCATGGTACCCTCATTCATGGCTGAATGAGGAGGTAAGAAAAAACCAACACAAAGAGTACACACACTATGAATAATGGACTACTCTGATACAACACTCTGCAAGCCATCTGGTATATTACTTGGGGTAGTGCTACCAGTTGCTAGGGCCCAAGTACCTGAGTGGCTCTATTTGTGATATACAACTCACTTTGCACAGGGAAGCAGTGAGAGAATATACCCCTAAGTATTGTTAATCTGATCCAAACCAACCGGTCATACATTTTTGCTTAGATAAGAAACTGGTCAAAGGCCGGGTGTGGTGGCTCACGCCTGTAATCCTAGCACTTTGGGAGGCTGAGATGGGCGGATCATCTGAGGTCAGGAGTTTGAGACCAACCTGACTAACATGGTGAAACCCCATCTCTATTAAAAAAAAGAAAAAAAAAATTAAAACAAAACAAAACAAAACAAAGAAACTGGTCATAATAGAAAAAAAAATTTATACTCGTAAGTTCAAAAAGAGAAATATTAGTCAAATTCCAATATATGAAACAATGCCCTTTTTAAAAGTTTTATATTTTCTGGTCATGTGCAGTGTATCATGCCTATAATCCCAGCACTTTGGGAAGCCTAGGCAGGAGGATCACTTGAGCCCAGGTATTTGAGACCAGCCTGCACAACACAGTAAAACCCCATCTCTACAAAACATTTAAAAAGGCAGCTGCATATGGTGGTGCATGCCTGTGGTCCCAGCTACTTGGGAGCCTTAGGTGGGATTGCCTGACCCTGGGAGATTAAGGCTACAGTGAGCTGTGATGATGCCACTGCACTTCAACCTAGGCAACAGAGTAAGACCCTGTCTAACAACAACAACAAAAAGTTTCTTTTCACAAGTGATAGAAATGCCACTGTAAAAATTTTTTAAATACAGACTAGTATTTATATGTATGCATTCATTTTCATGGAGGATAGGTACCAAAACGTTGACTGTGGCCACTGCTTGATGACTGATGGGCTTTAAGTGATTATGGTTTTGTATGTTTTCATTTTCCTCCAACAAACATCTATTACTTAAGCAATGTTTTCAAAAAGGAGGAAAAAAAACTCAAGAAAATAAAATATAAACAACTAAAATCCCCATGTTCCCACCACCCAGAAATAAACACCATTTAGATTTTAAATCCATCTCTAAGTTTTGTCCTATGTATATGTTTTTTTCTCATACAAAAGGGATCACACAGAATATAGTGTTTTTTGTGATGTATTCCACTTACTCCTTCCCTGTCAATAAATCTAACATTTATAATTGTTACATGGCATTTCACTGTAAGACTATACGGTCATTTCTGTAACCAATCCGAGGATTAAGCACAATGTCTTTTGGATGCACACTACACAACACAGGGTCTTAGAATACTGTTGGTAAACAACCGGATGCAAATCATCTAGTTAACCTTCCTTTATCTCCAAAGTAAAGTAATGGCTGCAGAATAAAGGTTGAAGGTAGGGGAAGGCAAATATGTGCATACATGTTCAAAAAAAAGATTAGTGCATGCCTTCCTAACACAGACCAGCATGGTAAAGATAACCACTATGTGTCTTCACATCATGTTCATACTTGGAAATACTCTTGTGCAAGCCCATAGTACTCCCTTGCTGATAAAACAGGCAGAGGCACATACCTGGTGACTTAGGTTGTCGCTCTCCTTCTAGTGAGAGTCGCTCTGGTGTTTTGATGAGAGACTTAACCCCAGGATTTTGATTAATCATATAAAATGGACAGAGCACACCATCTGTTGAAAGTAACATGAGAACTGGAGCAGGAGGAAGAGTCTTTTCATCATCTGTTAAAAAAGAAAACAAAAGCAATAAAAGAACCAAGTCAATTTAAGGGCCTGAGCCCAGAAGGCAAAAACTGCCCTCAATAAGAAGAGGGCTTAAGGAACTCATCTGAATTGCAGCTCAAGTTAGTTTGTTCTGATTTAGATCTGAACAGCCTTTCATGCACCAGCTATCTAAAGAGAGCTCCTGCTGCTATCAGATTGCCACCATTCTGCTGGGCCCTGCCTAGAAGCTCCATCGGTCCTGCAGTAGCTCCAACTCTCCCAAAGGCCCCTCGGTTTTTATGAGCATCTCAGTGTTTAGGAGGTAGGCTTGGCATTCCCCTCACCAAGACAAGAGTATCTAGGAAGTACTTGGGTTAGTAGAAAAATGACAGACTAGACTCTTTGGAATGGACAGCTGGACACAGAAAGATGACTCAAACTACTTTATTCTCATTCACAGCTGAATAAAAAGTATGTATTTTGTCAATTAAGACTTCAAGAGAATCAGAGGAAATGAGCTAATCAGAACAAATACTCCTGCCTAACCAGGGAAAGAACAAGCAACTTAATAGTACCTGACAGGGACACCTCTCTAAACTTAAGTACCAGACAGCAAAGACTGTTTCTTTTGTTGCACTTTTACATTTCAATGACTACAGCATTGCCAAGTTACTGCAGGGAAGATCTATTCAAAACACATATCCAGGACTTATTTGAAAACCATGGGCCTGAGGTCTCTCTTTTCTAATCCTTGCCTTCAAACCAAGTACTGATGTGCAGTGCCAGATTCGGGTATTGCTTCTTTGGGAGGTCACCAGGGAAATGAACTGGACAAAGAAACCAAGCCATAAAATCCTGATGTTCTCTATTTCAGCTAGATCCTAAAGTACACCCAGTCACATGCAGGTATGCAAACATGCACTCACACATACACACAGTATCTGGCCTTGGTCTCATAAATGAATATCCATTCAAATCAGTTCAGTGTTGTCACAATGCAGCCTATATCACTCTTCAGGTAGAAATGTGCTGCCAGACTGTAAGTGCCCAGCAGAGTAGACTCTGTCATTAACATGTACATTAAAATTAACATGCGTTTCAATATTAACCCTAACTAGAAAGAAGACCATTTCTGCACTAAGTGCCAGGCTGCACTTACTGATTGTGACTTCCACTTGGTTCGTATAGTCTATGGCAACACCCATGGGCAAGGAATCATCGCTCTTATCCGTCACGGGCAATTCGGCTCGACTAGAATCCTCCAGTAGCCAAGATTCCCAATTAACCTAAAAAAAAAAGGAAGAAAATGCCACATTGGTTAGAGCTTTGCATTGGTTCCTCTCAGCACTGTTGAAATGGAGAGAACAGAGATGTTTCACTTGGTTTAGATTTATGTATTGACTAGGAGGCTCTGAAATCTGGGAAGATGGTCTAAAAAGCCAGAAGAACCCCAGCAAATGAGAAGTTAATTTTCCAAATCAACCCCTCTCTATCTGTTCCTGGTGTACCAAGCCTCTGTCTTGTGAATAATTGCTATCACAAATACTTTCTGAGGTATCTTCCATGACAACTAGGTAGACTGCTGACCATAAGGGGCAAATCCAACAGCTGCACTAAGCCAGTCAATACCTGCTCCTAGACATTTTGGATTGGGATCAGGAACTCCAGCTGATCTCTGGAGTTTTTCACAGAGAAGCATGTAAGGCTGGCCTGCGCTCAGATGTCCTGTGCTCACTTGTCTATAGAGACAGAGGTAATCTTAGTTCTTCTCTTCTCAGTTCTTGGTACCAGTTCCTCAGACTGGTCAGCTTTCCTGTCCCTAACTTCCTTGCGAAACTACTAAGTCTTTCTAGTAAACTCCCTTTTGGCATAAGTTTGCTTGGATAGGCTCTGTTCCTTACAACAAATGACTCTTGGTTTTTAAAAATCACTAACATTTCGCCTAACTTTCAGTGTTGACCAGACTGGGCAGCATGAATCACAGGGGAATAGTGCTTAATGAGTAACAAAAAAGAAAAACAGGCCAGATGCAGTGGCTCATGCCTATAATCCCAGCACTTTGGGAGGCTGAGGCAGGCGGGTCACCTGAGGTCAGGAGTTCAAAATCAGCCTGGCCAACATAGTGAAACCTGTGGTCCTAGCTACTTGGGAAGCTGAGGCAGGAGAATCACTTGAACCCAAAGAAGTGGAGTTTGCAGTGAGCCGAGATTACGCCACTGCACTCCAGCAAAGAAGGAAGGAAGGAAGGAAGGGAGGGAGGGAGGGAAGGAAGGAAGGGAGGGAGGGAGGGAAGGAAGGAAGGAAAGGAGGGAGGTAGGGAGGGAAGGAAGGAAGGAAATAGGAAGGGATGGAGGGGAGTGAAGGGAGGGAAAGGGAGGGAGGGGAAGGAAGGAAGGAAAAAAGAAAAAAAAGTTGTTCAGGAAAGGGAATGAAATCACACTATGTGACTTAGCTATGGAGCAGGTAACAGATACATTCATATTAAACAAAACAATCTCAGCTTTTAAAAACAATCTATAGGCTGGGCGCAGTGGCTCACGCCTGTAATTCCAGCACTTTGGGAGACCGAGGAGGGTGGATCATGAGGTCAGACGTTCAAGACCAGCCTGGCCAACATGGTGAAACCCCGTCTCTACTAAAACACAAAAAAATTATCTGGGCATGGTGGCTTGCGTCTGTAATTCCAGCTACTCAGGAGGCTGAGGCAAAAGAATTGCTTGAACCTGGGAGGCGGAGACTGCAGTGAGCCAAGATCACACCATTGCATTCCAACCGGTGACAGAGCGAGACTCCGTCCCAAAAAAAAAAAAAAAAAATCTACAGACTAGATGACTTAATAGTCATTGCAGGACAGAATGCAATTTTACAAAAGAGAAGACACAGATAACAGCAAGAAGGGTGCTAAGGGAAAGGGTAGGAGTGCTAAGACATTCCTCTTACAAAGTGGAAGATCAAGAGATACCACCAGGCTGGGCGCTGTGGCTCATACCTGTAATACCAGCACTTTGGGAGGCCAAGGCAGGTAGATCACTTGAAGTCAGGAGTTCAAGACTGGCCTGGCCAACATGGCAAAACCCCATCTCTACTAAGAAGTACAAAACTTAGCCAGGTGTGGTAGTACATACCTGTAGTCCCAGCTACTCAGTTTTTCAAAGTCAAACAAAGTATTTCTGGTGAATCACAATTTAGTGTCATCTGCATGTTTTTCTTTCATAATTGAGGATGGATTATTATTAAATTGTATAGAAGGAGTAGGTTCAAGCAACAGGAAGAAAACAAAGATGACAAAACAAGACAAGGCAGAAAAAGTCTCCTACACATCAGACATACTCCAGTTGGAGGTTAACTGCATAACCGTATAGCATGTTTCCACAGACTGGGGATGGATCCTAAAAGAACAGAAGTGAAGGAACTGCTAAGGCTGACACCTGTGTTTCTCCATGCAATAGCCAAGCTATTTGGCCAAGGTACCCTGTCACTGAAGCTTTGCTCTCATATAGAAACTTGTTAAATAGATGTTAGATCATGTATCCCTTAACCACATAATTAATCATCTCCAAATCATTTTTGGAAAAGTACCATTAGGAGTTTGTGACTAGCCTGGCCAACATGGCAAAACCCAGTCACTACTTAAAATATAAAACTTAGCCAGGTGTGGTAGTATGCACTTGTAGTCCCAGCTACTTGGAGGCTGAGGCACGAGAATTGCTTGAACCTGGAAGGCACAGATTGTGGTAAGTGGAAACTGCAGGACTCCACTCCAGCCTGAACAACAGAGCAAGACTCTCTCTCAAAACAATAATTAAAAGAAAAAAAAAAAATCACAAAAAAGTGACAAAAAAGAGATTTACCTGATCACTTTGCCGAGCAAGGATACTAACTTCTGTTGAAGCTGCAGATGCTGCCAGCACTAAATCCCTTAAAGAATAAAACCAGAGACTATTACATTCAAATATAGAAACAGTTCTAAGCTGACTTGGGTCTGCAGGTAACACCTGTGAGGGCTGCCTCCGCATGTCAAGGAGAGGGTAAGGGTTTTCTATCGGGTTGAACACAGGTGGGAAGATTTTACACGTAAAGTGGAACTTTTTAGTTTCTGTGAGAAAGCACTGCAGAATCAGCTCACTGCCTAACAACATGAAGACAAAGGAAAGACACAACAGAATCAAGTCAGAGTACACAATCAATATACCACCCAAAGGCAGAATAACATAGCTAGAGGGATGGAAGCTTTGCTTTGAGTAATCTCCATTCTAAAGGGCAACTCTGCTCTCAGAAGGAACCTTTTTTTTTTTGAGACAGCCTCTGTCACCAGGCTGGAGAGCAGTGGCACGATCTCAGCTCACTGCAACCTCCGCCTCCCAGGTTCAAGTGATTCTCCTGCCTCAGCCTCTCGAGTAGCTGGGACTACAGGCACACGCCACCACGCCTGGCTAATTTTTTGTGTTTTTAGTAGAGCTGGGGTTTTATCATGTTAGCCAGGATGGTCTCGATCTCCTGACCTAGTGATCCACCCACCCCAGTCTCCCCAAGTGCTGGGATTACAGGCATGAGCCACCACACCCTGCCTGAAGGAAACTTTTAATATATTCCTTGAGTCTTGAGTATCAATATTTTCATAAGTCATCATTAGGGGTTATTGAGAAGATTAGATTTTTGAGATAAGTATGTATTTAATATAAATAACTAAAAATTGGGGAAATAGAAATAGTAGTCAGAAATACATTATCAAGAATCAGCTGAAAACATGCTCAAGGCATCTCAGCTTTTATTTTCTTCTCTAATAGAAAACATTTCAGGCTGGGTACAGTAGCTCATATCTGTAATCTCAGCACTTTGGGAGGCCAGCCTGAGCAATACAGCAAGATCTCATCTCTAAAAAAATAAAAAAAATTAAAAAAAAAACCTTTAGCCTGGGTAACGGAGTGAGACCCTGCCAATCAATCAATCAATCAATAAGAAAAGATTTCAACACGGGACAAGGCGACTCAGGGGTGATCTTCTAGTGAGAGCAGGAATGGCCTATCCAGACTCTCCTCACCATTCCTCAACGTAACTGAGATAGTAATGATGCTGTCTCTCCGTGCAGCTGCCATAGCAGGGCTCCATAAAATTCACAAATATCTCTGGGTGCTTTTCTTCTTTTTTCTACAATGAATAAACCAAGAAAAAAATTCTCATGTGCAATTTTTCTCAGATCCTATAGTACAAGAATCTCAAATGATAAATCATTTAAAGTTTTATATGAATATTTACTCAAAGTCTAAGAATAGATACGAGGACATGGTATAAAGGCAGCATTTAAAACAAGGAGTACAAACATGGGCCATCAACTGAACTGCATTTAAACCCTGTTCCTCCACTTTCTGCCCATGAGACAAGCAGATTTTTCAACCTTCCTGATACTTACTGTTCTCATGGGTATACTAGACCTACTAAGCCTAATTCAGAGGCTATCTTTAAGTGTGAAATGAAATGATATATATAAAACTTCAAGCCCAGTATATAAAACATAAGTAGCAGTTAATAAATACTAGTGTTAATATTATTGCCCAGAATAAAAAATCCTCTAATTATAACTTAAAATAAGGCATCTAGGTAAACGTATTTTTAAAATTCAACCTTGAAACCCCAAAAAGTTAAAAACAAGACATCCTTTTCAAATATCAAATTGGCCTCCCTTGACCACCCAATCTTAAACACATACCAGTCATCATCTATCCTAACACAGCTTTATTGTCTCCATCACTCTGATCAGTCCTTGATCTCACACTTAGTATTAACTATCACACCAGCCAGGTGTGGTGGCTCAGACCTGTAATCCCAGCACTTTGAGAGGTCGAGGCAGGAGAACTGCTTGAAGCCAGGAGTTCAAGACCAGTCTGGACAACAAAGCAAGACCCCATCTCCACGAAAAATTTAAAAATAGCTGGGTGTGGTGGTGCATACCTGTGGTCCCAGCTACTCAGGAGGCTGAGGCAGGAGGATGGCTTAAGCTCAAGAATTTGAGGCTGCAGTGAGCTGTGATCACACCACTACACTCCAGCCTGGGCAACAGAGTGAGACTCTGTCCCTAAAAAATAAATAAAAATTAACAACAACAAAGAAATTTAACACCATAAAAGCAAGGCCATAACCGTGATCACTGCTATACAGCCAACTTTAAAGCAGCACCTAGCACTGTTGTCATTAAATATTTGAGAGCAAATGAAATAATTTTAAAAATCAAGATATTGTCTTGCTTTCTAAAATTTCTTTATCAAGTTAACCAGGACCCAAGAGTTTATAGCTTAAGCAAAATCATTTACCTTTTTTTTTTTAACCTTATAACAAAACAGTAGAACACACTGTAAGTGGACACTCCAATTTTGGACCGTAGGCCCATGGTGCAGCATGGAAACCTTATATCTGAAGTTGCATAATCACTGTCAGTAAGTAAAAGAACCTGAAGTCAGGTTAGGTGCGGTGATGCACACCTGTAATCTCAGCATTTTGGGAGGCCTAGGTGGGTGGATCACTTGAGCTCAGGAGTTCAAGACCAGCCTGGGCAACATGGCAAAACCCCAGCTCTACAAAAAAAAAAAATAATATTACAAAAATCAGCTGGGCAGAGTGGTGTGCACCTGTAGTACCAGCTACTAAGAAAGTTGAGAGGTGGGACGATCACTTGAGTCTAGGAGGTCCAGGCTTCAGTGAGGCGAGATTGCATCACTGCACTCCAGCCTGGGCAACAGAGTGAGATCCTGTCTCAAAACAGACACACACAGACACACAGACACACACACACAAACTTGAAATCAAAGCCTCCAGCTTTATTAGAAGACTTCTCTAATTCTCAAACAATAATGTTTCTTTCACATGCAACAGAGTGAGATCCTGTCTCAAAACACACACACACACACATACACACACACACAAACACACACACACACAATCATGAAATCAAAGCCTCCAGCTTTATTAGAAGACTTCTCTAATTCTCAAACAATGATGTTTCTTTCACATGCATACCGGTAGTAGAGCCATCACCACATCTGGAGATGTTTCCAGGGTCCCATCTGCAGCAGCATACACTATTGTGAAGACATATGTACCAATCCACAGCACATCCAGAACTGAAAGACACACCCTAATCAGTAGGTCATAAAAATCACAGCAACCAGATACATCCAAAAGCATCTTACATTTGGAAT
This sequence comes from Plecturocebus donacophilus, assembly GCA_004027715.1. NCBI lineage: Eukaryota > Metazoa > Chordata > Mammalia > Primates > Pitheciidae > Plecturocebus > Plecturocebus donacophilus. The sequence continues at coordinate 6,864 of PVKP010031451.1, read as the reverse complement.
AGCCACTGTATACTATAACATATATGATGAATAAAAAAATCAAAATACTATAGCTTTAACAAAGGCCCAGATTTCATTGACTAATATAATTCACAGGTACAAAGACCCAAGAAGCCCAAACTCATCCCCAAATGGTAATTTTTTTCTGCTGGATTATAACCAGGGCAAATTATGAAGAACTGTAACAAAAAGTCAGGATCCATTTCATATCATTTACCATGAAACACAGATGTCACCAGAGGGCCATAATTTACACTGACTTAATTAGCTGTTTGAAATAGTGGCATTATTCAGGAAGCAAGCACCCACACCTCATTGAGCAGGTACATCACATGATTTTGAATTTCTATAATACACGTAACACATCATTAGAGGTCAGTACAATAAGAAAAGCAGTTGTTACCTCTGACAGGATGATCTGACTCATAAAATGGAGGACACGGAATGACTTTTTTTTCCTGCAAAGTCTGAAAGAGATATGGAGGGGATAATAAAGTATCAAATGAAACAATCCCTAAACCAATGAAACTGTCAAATCCATCTGTTCCCTAGATGCCACCTGTTCCATCTCCTTGGCCAGGAGAGACTGAAGAAACAGAACAGTGTTGTCTGCTTCTAGGACTTCATCGTACAGAAATGCATGAACACGGCTGGGTGTGGTAGCTCATGTCTGTAATTTCAGCACTTTGGGAGGCTGAGCTGGGTGGATCATCTGAGGTCAGAAGTTTGAGACTGGTCTAGCCAACATGGCAAAACCCCATCTCTACAAAAAACACAAAAATTAGGTGGGCATGGTGGCAAGTGCTTGTAATCCCAGCGACTCGGGAGACTGAGGCAGGAAAATTGCTTGAATCCAGGAGGTGGAGGTTGCAATGAGTCAAGATTGCACCATTGCACTCCAGCCTGGGCGACAAGAACAAAACTCCATCTCAAAAAAGAAAAAGAAAAAAAACGCATGAACATGTTCAGATATAGGTAATTAAAGTAGCCAATGCAACACCCTTCACAGCAGCAACACCACCAGCACTGATGCAGACAATCATCAATACTGGAATAAGGCTGGGCAAGGTGGCTCACGTCTGTAATTCCAGGTCAAGGCAGGCACACTGCTTGAGCCCAGGAGTCTGAGACCAGCCTGGGCGATATGGCAAAACTCTATCTCTACAAAAAACACAAAACTTAGCTGGGCATGGTGGCAAGCGCCTGTAGCCCCAGCTACCCAGGAGGCTGAGGCAGAAGGATCACCTGAGCCGCGGAAGGCTGAGGCTGCAGTGAGTTATGTTATCACACCAATGCACCCCAGCCTGGGCAACAGAGCAAGACCATCTCTCAAAAAAAAGAAAAAAGAAAAAGAAAAAATTTTAAGGCAAACAACAAAGCAAGAACCTTAAATAAACTGCACTATCTTTTTACAGGCTAATGCTCTAAAAGATGATGTATCAAATTTCATATAACTTTTGGTGATAACAAATAAGAAACATAACCTTAACCTCAAACCTATCTGACCTCCATTCACTACTCTGCACCCTCCCCTGCAGAGAACAGTCTCGGGGAAGAAGGCACAACAGAGGCCCTGGCGCCACCTGTGAATCCCTCCTTCATGTCCAGGCTCAACAGACATACGTGGGTTCCTTGCAACTTAATTGATATTGAAAGATATTTGCAAATATTACCTCAAGAAAATCACAGGGAGGATGACGAGTGCACATGCAACAACATGAGTATCCATTTTCTTTGGTGCCCACAGTTAGAAAAACCGACTCTTTAAGACGGATTCAATTAAAAGACAAATACTGTGCTTTAACCCAGAGTGATTCTGCATTATTTTCATAGCTTTTTCACTAATTCTTTTCCTTTAAGCTCTGTTTTTATGGAATGGACTGAAAATATGAAGTTGGGCATAGAGTATGATCACATTTTACATAAAAAACAAAACAAAAAATGCAGCCACACAAAAGATTGTTTGTATAACATCCAGAAAAGCCTGGAAGGCTACCTAGTCAATACAACATAGTGGGTGCCTCTGGAGGGAGGACTATGGGAGAGAAGGGAAGAGTTCCACTCTTCATTCACTGATGGATTTGTTTCAATGAGCATTACTTTTTAACAGGAAAAACAAGAAAGATACTCCCAAACCACCCCCCAAAAAGTGGGTGACTTAAGAAAAATTCTAAAGTTCAAGATAAGAACTTACGGGAAGATACTGGACCACAGTTCCATTCTGTTTTCCCACTGCCAGCTGCTTTCCTTTGGGGCTCCAGCACACTGAACAAAGACAATGTTACCAAATAAAAACAAGAAAATGCAGCAAACCAATGAGATCTATCATACACAGCTAATTATCACTTCTCATTCCTGTCAGTCCATGGGAGATTGTAGGATCATCCCCAATCGACAAAATGGAAAAAAGTAAAATTATTTTAAGGATATAAGCCAACTGATTTATCACTGGGCTATTGAATTGAAAGCTAAAAGTGCTTTTTCAATGAATTACTGCCCAGAAAGCTGCAAAATACAGAAAACTCTGTAGTCTTCAGATAAGACAAGGAGAACACAGAAGGTTCCCAAATATCAAGAAATCATTGGCTGGGCTTGGTAGCTCATGGTTGTAATCCCAACACTTTGGGAGGTCAAGGCAGATGATCACTTGAGGTCAGAAGTTCAAGACCAGACTAGCCAACATGGTGAAACCTTGTCTTTACTAAAAAATACAAAAATTAGCTGGGCAAGGTAGTGTGCACCTGTAATCCCAGCTAAACTGGAGGCTGAAGCAGGAGAATCGCTTGGATCTGGGAGGTGGAGGCTGCAGTGAGCCAAGATCATTCCACTGCACTCCAGCCTGGGTGACAAAGTCAGACTCTGTCCCAAAAAAAAAAGAAAAAGAAAAAAAGAATCATTCTCCTGCTCCTATTTGATATTCCAAATGCCTCTCCTCACAAAGGTACAAGTGACTTTCGGAGTATCACCATTATAGATTCAGAAACAATTATTCTCAAAAACAGTTTTAAACCAGCTATACCAAAAGATTTCTCCAGAACCCAGGTATATTCAGGTTAAACTATGTATGCTGTTTGGCTTCAAGGACATTAAGTATGGGGATAAAGTATACTCTCAGCCCAGTGCAGCAACTCACATCTGTAATGGGAGGTCGAGGAGGGCAAATCACTTGAGGTCAGGAGTTTCAGACCAGCCTGGCCAACATGGTGAAACCCTGTTTCTACAAAAAATACAAAAATTAGCTGGGCATGGTAGCGCAGGCCTATAGTCACAGCTATTTGGTAGCCGAGACAGAAGAATTGCTTGAACCCAGGAGGTAGAGGTTGCAGTGAGCCGAGATTGTGCCACTGCACTCCAGCCTGGGTGACACAGTGAGACTGTCTCCACTCTTTTTTTTTTGTTGTTGTTATTTTTTCAGTTTCACAGAAAACCCTCCACTCTTAACCTCCTACGTCATGTTAAAAAAAAACTCAAAACCACACACACACACACACACACACACAAAACACAAAAAGCTATCCACTTTTACTTCTAGAAACCAATTCTTAAGTAGACTGCCATTATTGTATGTTACAGCGTGAGAGCCTTTGTTACTCACCAGAGGTTACTGCTACCGTGGAAGGAAGAGTTGCACACACTTTCACTGTTTCTGTGACTTGCAGGACAGCAATACTACTATCAGCCAGACAAACTGCCACCATGGAGGGGACGGTGGGGTTCCACTTCATATCAATCACCATGCCTCCTGCATCTTTCAAAAGCTTATGATAGGCAAAGGGGCGTTTCTGCTGTTTAGCCTTTTAAAACAAACATGCAAAAGTGAAATAAGTTAACAAATTAGTAAACACAGAGGCATTTAATATTAGATGGAAATTACCAAATATACAAGTTATCTCAAATTAGTTTTTCTCCATAACCATAAAAAAAGATTTAGCTTTATATATCTATTTGCTATAAATAATTTCAACACAACTTAGAAAATGGCAATCAATTATTCTTTTTTTTGAGACACGGTCTCCATCTGTCGCTGAGGCTAGAGTGCAGTGGTGTGATCTTGGCTCACTGCAACCTCTACCTCCCAAGTTCAAGCGATTCTCCTGCCTCAGCCTCCCCTAGTAGCTGGGATTACAGGCGCCCACCACCACACCTGGCTAATGTTTTGTTGTTGTTTTTTTTTTAGTAGACACAGAGTTTCACTGTGTTAGCCAGGATGATCTTGATCTCCTGTCCTTATGATTTGCCTGCCTCAGCCCCCCAAAGTGCTGGGATTATAGGCGTGAGCCACTGCACTCAGCCAGCAATCAATTATTCTAACATGCTCAGGGAGACTCTCAGCAGGGGAATGCACAAATGCAAAATAACCAATAAATAGCAGACATGAGATTAAAATCTTGGCTCTGCTTAACAGTGTTGGGACCTTGGACAGTTACTTAAACTCTGAGCCTGTTTCTCCACCTATAAAATGAAGATAATAGTACCTACTACATAAGGTGGTGGTAGGCATGAACAAAGGACAAGACATATAAAGCACTTACTTAGTACAGAGTCTGACACACTATTACTATTATCATTCTTAAATTGCTTGGAATGGAAGAACGTTGCATTATGAGGCTAAAGATCTAAAGTGTAGGAATTTTTGACATTATCTATTATGAAATTGGGCAAGTCACATAAGCCTCTTGATAACACCTTGGGGCAGATAGTGTTATGAAACAATTTCTTAAAGTCCATTCTGTCTCAAAAATCTATGATTCTATAATTAAGGGTTTTTTTTTTTAAACCCATATTTTAATCTAGAGAAAGACTTCAAGGGTTAACCTATGAAGCTTCCAAGTTATAATTCAACACAAGGAAATCTGCTTAGGGTTCTCATGTTGACATCACAGTATAACAGTAGCTTACCTCATTGGAGAATGTGCGAACATCAAAAAAAGCAATAATGGAACCATATTCACCGGACATCATGCACACAGAGAGTGTGAGGTTATCACAGCTCAAGGCCAGGTGATGGATTGGGAATTTCATAGGAACTAGCAAGCCTTGGACTTTATCAACTATGAAAACAAAAAAATACAAAGCAAAAAAAACCAGTATGTTTTAAGCATAAAGCCACAACCTCTATCCAGGTCAATGTGAAAAAATATTTGCATCTGCATAAACACACATACACCCCCGAAACCTAGTTATACAGATAAAATCTTAACTTTCTTAAAGATATATAACGATCCATTAAGTATCCCAAGAATTCTTCCTCATACAATCTGCAGAAACTAACTGTGGCTATTGCCCTTGTTGAAAATAGTTTTGCAACAATGCTTGAAATAGTGCACATTCCCAATAGTTTGGATCCTCCTGTTGTGCCAACTGAAAACCCATTCCAACAAAACCCTTCACCCAGAGAGCCAGAACCAAGTTCAACTGAGCAAAAATAAAAGCATGGCATAATGGTAAATTCTTCCCCCTTGAGCTGAGAGGAACAACTCATGGAAATAGAAATACAAAGGACCAAAGGGAAAACTGAGAAAGGTTTCCATTAATCTTCTTGGGAGTCAACTTGAAAACTGACAGTAGTATTCATTTTAACATTAGAGTGACTTCTTGGGAAGGAAACACATTATCATGCCACCATACTCCTCTCTCTACTTTGCAACATAAACCAGGGAACTTACCTATTTTATTGGGATCATCTCCAGGTTTATTTTGAATAAGAAGATTTTTAGTAGGAAAAATCTGCAAGCCACTGGCTCCACCAGCAAAGACCAGACCATATTTGTTAGACACAGCAAGCAGACTCGAGCGTTCCTTGGGCAATTCCTCAGGGGAGTCAAAGATTCTCACCTTCTTTAGAGCTCTAAACTGAAAATCCTATTGTAAAGAATCAAAACAAAATCAATTCAATGAATAAATTAAAACATGTTATATTCAGTAGACTCAATTTCAGTACGACAACAATATATATTTCTAAGACCAAGGACTGTCTCAGTTGTCTTTCTTTCTTTTTTTGAAACAGAGTCTCATTCTGTTGCCCAGGCTGTAGTACAGTGGCGATTTCGACTCACTGCAACCTCCGCCTCCCAGGTTGAAGCAATTCTCCAGCCTCAGCCTTACAAGTACCTGGGACTACAGGCACAAGCCACCATGCCCAGCTAATTTTTGTATTTTTAGTAGAGACAGGGTTTCACTGTATTAGCCAGGATGGTCTTGATCTCCTGACCTCCTGATCCGCCCCCCTTGGCCTCCCAAAGTGCTGGGATTACAGGTGTGAGCCACCACCCGTGGACGTCTTTTTTTTTCTTTTTTGAGATGGAGTCTCGCCCTGTTGCCCAGGCTGGAGTACAGTTGGCACTCATGCCTGGCCCTCATTTTTTTCTGATATGGAACACTTCAAGAATTTGTGTGTTATCCTCGTACAGGAGCCATGCTTGTCTTCTCTGCATTACCCCAATTTTAAACGTGCTGCCAAAGGGAGTACGAGATTACCATCTTCTATGTCTGTGGTTCTATTAATAAACCCTTTTTTAATTCTACCCCAGCATATCTGAGGAATATGACACAATCCCATTAGGTGGCTCACTACAGGTGGTGATTCTCAAAAAAGAATTACTACTCTAGGCAGGGCATGGTGGCTCACGCCTCTAATCCCAGCACTTTGGGAGGCTGAGGCAGGCGAATCATTTTCGGTCAGCAGTTCGAAACTAGCCTGGCCAACATGGTGAAACCCAGTCTCTACCAAAAATATAAAAAATCAGCCGGGCATGGTGGCAGGCACCTGTAATCCCAGCTACTCGGGAGGCTGAGGCAGGGGAATCACTTGAGCCTGGGAAGCGGAGGTTGCAGTAAGCTGAGATCCGTGCCACTGCATTCCAG
>PVKP010031450.1:0-26949 GCA_004027715.1 Plecturocebus donacophilus | reverse complement strand
TGTTAAACACAATTATTGGCATAAAAGAGGTTTTTAATACCCATTTTTAGACTGTATTTTAGCCTGGGCAATAAAACAAGAATCCCATTCTCTCTCCCTCTTTCTCTTCCTCTTTCTTTCTCTCTTTCATTCTTTTTTTATTCTTTCTTTTGCTGTTTCTTTCTTTCTCCTTTTCTCTTTTTCTAAAATCTCTTCCTCTCTTTCTCTTTCATTCTTTTTTCTTTCTTTTGCTGTTTCTTTCTTTCTCCTTTTCTCTCTGTTTCTAAAATCTCTTCCTTTCTTTTGCTGTTTCTTTCTTTCTCCTTTTCTCTCTTTTTCTAAAATCTCTTCCTTTCTTTTTCTTTTTTTTCTTTCTTTTGCTAAAAAAAAAAAAAAAAAAAGAAAAAGACACTTGCACATGCATGTTTATAGCAGCACAATTCACAATTGCAAAAATATGGAAGCAGCCCAAATGCCCATCAATCAAGTGGATAAAGAAAATGTATATATATATGCCCCATGGAATAATACTCGGCCATAAAGAGAAATTAAGTAATGGCATTTATAGCAACCTGGATGGAATTGAAGACCATTATTCTAAGTGAAATAACTCAGTAATGGAAAACCAAGCATTGTATGTTTTCACTCACACATGGGAGCTAGCTATGAGGACCCAAAGACGTAAAAAATTATACAATGGACTTTGGGGAAAGGGTGGGAGAGGGATGAGGGATAAAAGACTACACATTAGGTACAGTGTACAATGCTTAGGTGCTGGGTGAAATTTAAAAATTGAAGAAAAAAGTTATTTTAAAATAATGTAAGTTTGCTAATTAATTCCATGATAATATCCTTCACTTTAATGAGATTATTCTCATTTTTTGGTGCTTAAAAAAGAGCTCATTTAGCTTTTCAATATATTGAAAAGATATGTCATATAATTTTACAATATTTTAACTTCAGTGTTTAATTTTTCATTGAACCAAAAAATTCTACAATAATGTCAAATAGTGAACAAAGTCTTTTAAAATAACTTCCTTTGACAAGCTTAGAGAAGGCATTCAAATTTCAAATTCTTTTTCATTATCATTGCACAGTTTATGAAATCTATTATCTATTATTCATAGACTTATTTTTTTTCTTATTTAAAAATTGCAGTAAAGAATATCTTTATTCATACCTCTTAGGCAGAATAATTGCTCCCAAATATCTCCACATCTTAAACCTCCGACCCTGTGAATACATAGCAAAAGGGACTTTGCAGATATGATTACGTCAAGGGTCTTGAGATGGGGAGATTATCTCAGATTATTCCTAGTTGGTCCAGTGTAATTACAAGGGTCCTTATAAAAGGGAGACAGGATCATCAGATATGTAATGATGGAGGCAGGGGCTGGAGTGATGTGGAACAGGGAATGTGGATAGCCTCTAGAACAAGCTTGTCCAACCTGTGGCCTGTGGGCTGCATGTGGCCCAGGATGGCTTTGAATGTAGCCTACCACAAATTTGTGAACTTTCTTAAAGCATTATGAGAGGTTTTTGTTTTGTTTTTTGTTTTTTTTGAGACGGCGTTTCACTCTTGTTGCCCTGGCTGGAGTGCCATGGCATAATCTTGGCTCACTGCAGCCTCTGCCTCCTTGGTTCAATTGATTCTCCTGCCTCAGCCTCCCAAGTAGCTGGGAGTACAGGCATGAACCATCACTCCTGGCTGATTTTGTATTTTTAGTAGAGATGGGGTTTCACCATGTTGGCCAGGTTGGTCTCAAACTCCTGACCTCTTAGGTGATCCTCCCTCCTCAGCTGGGCGTGATGGCTCATGCCTGTAACCCCAACACTTTAGCAGGCCAAGGTGGGTGGATCACTTGAGGTTAGGAGTCCAAGACAAGACTGAGCAACATGGTAAAACCCTGTCTCTACTAAAAATACAGGAATTAGCTGGGCATGGTAGCATATGCCTGTAGTCCCAGCTACTTGGGAGGCTAGGAGAGTCACTTGAACCTGGGAGGCAGAGGTTGCAGTAAGCTGAGATTGCACCACTGCACTCCAGCCTGGTGGACAGAGCAAGATTCCATCTCAAAAATAAAGAAAAGGAAAAAAGAATGGCTACTCCCTAGACAGGGGCTGCTGGTTGCCCATTTTTATGGTTATTTCTTGATTCTGCGCTAAACAAGAAGTGGATTATTCATGCCTCCCCTTTTTAGACCATATAGGGTAACTTCCTGATGTTACCATGGCATTTGTAAACTGTCATAGCGCTGGTGGGAATGTAGCAGCAAGGATGATTAAAGGTCATTCTTGTTGCCATCGTGGTCTAGGTAGGTTTTGGCTGGCTTCTTTACTGCAACCTGTTTTATCAGCAAGGCCTTTATGACCTGTATGTTGTGCTGACCTCCTCTCTCATCCTGTGACTTAGAATGGCTAACTGGGAATGTAGCCCAGTAGGTTTCAGCCTCATTTTACCCAGCCCCTATTCAAGATGGAGTTGCTGTGGTTCAAACACCCTTGACACAGCCTCTCAGACCCACTTTAGACTTCTAACCTCTAGAACTATAATATGAGAAAATTGTGTTGTTTTTTGTTTTTACATTTACCGGTTTATCAAAAAGGATATTACAAAAAATACATATGAAGAGATAGGTAGGGCAAGGTATGTGGGAAGGGGCACGGAGCTTCTATGCCCTTCCTGGAAGCATCACCCTCTAGAAACCTCCATGTGTTCAGCTATCCAGAATCTCACCGAACCTTGTCCTCTTCGGTTGTCATGGAAACTTTGTGATGTCAGCATTCCTTCCCCCAGGGTATAGGGTGGGACCCTCTCGGAGAAGGTCTTAAGATCCCCAGTTAGACAGGCTGGGGAACAGAGTGGAAGGGAGGGCAGGAGATCAGAGGCCTGCCCCTGAGTCTTAACCTACCCAATATTCTTTTTTTTTTTTTGAGATGATTTCCACTCTGTTGCCCAGGCTGGAGTGCAGTGGCACAATCTTGGCTCACTACAACCTCCACATCCCAGGTTCAAGCGATTATCCTGCCTCAGCCTCCCAAGTAACTGGAATTACAGGTACATGCCACCACACCTGGCTAATTTTGTACTTTTAGTAGACATGGGGTTTATTCATGTTGGCCAGGCTGGTGTCGAATTCCTGACCTCAAGTGATCCACCCGCCTTGGCCTCCCAAAGTGCTGGGATTACAGGCGTGAGCCACTGTACCCAGCCCTAACCTACCCAATATGCTAACAAAAAACTGTAACAAGGGCTATTGGATTTAGGAGCCAGGAACTGTGGACAAAAACCAATATACATCATAACACCACACGACACCCCCTGATTTTCAATCATAGATCCTTTGCATATGTTTTATTAATGATTGTGTGTGTGTGTGTGTGTACACACACAATCATTAATAAAACATGTTTATATATATATACACACAATCATTAATAAAACATGTAAAGGATCCATCATATAAATACATATACACACATCCATGTATATATATATACATATATATATACACACACACAATCATTAATAATTAATCTAGTCCTTCCACTCAGTTATACTCTTTGAATGACTACCAGGATGAGGCCACTGGGGTTTGCAGGTTTCCTCTCAATCTTGTCAAGTTCCAAAAGCAGAAGTGGCCTCAGTAAATACACAGCTTCACCCTTTCAGGCATCTGAAATTGAAGCAGAAGTGGCCGCAAGAAACGGACATCTCGAACATCGAACTGGGAAGGAAGGGGTGATTTATTTGGCCAGGAGCAAGATGGCATAGTTGCCTAACCACCAAACTCCTCTTACAAAGGAAATCTCTGCCTTTATAAAGGCTCACAGCTCTAGATATTACACTTGAAAGTGTCTTGGGCCATGGAGTAGGGTGGGGTACAGTGACTTAGGTGGGAGTTTGATTGTGTTTAAGTAAAAACAATGCCTTCTGGAAGGATTCCTCCATACCATGTCTGCGATCTATAGGAGGGTGATTAAAGGTGTCACCCGGTCTGCCAGCCTTTACTTCCCCTATTGAAATGCTATGTGGAAGTCAAGGGGGAGGTGGTCTTAAATGCTTAAGGGTGATTAAGGGTCTCCTTCCTCAGAATAATTGAGCTAAAAGAATGTCATCTCTTTCTCTGAGATTCTTTTGACTTGTTAATGTGATACTGAATTTTCCTCAATTAATAACTCATTTATTTATTTGAGAGAGGCTCTGGCTCTGCCATCCTGGCTGGAGTACAGTGGTACGATCTCTGCTTACTGCAGCTTCAACCTCCCAGGCTCAAGTGATCCTCCCACCTCAGCCTCTTGAGTAGCTGGGATCACAGGTGTGCACCACCATGCCTGGCTACTTTTTGTTTGTTTTTCTTTCTGGAGAGATAAGGTCTCCCTATGTTGCCCAGGCTGGCCTTAAACTCCTGAACTCAAGCAGTCCTCCTGCCTTGACCTCCCAAAGTTTCAGGATTAGAGGCATGAGCCACTGTGCCCAGCTTTATTTGTTTCTTTACTATGAGCTACTATTTTTCCTTTTCTCTATTAATACCCAAACCTTTTCACCTTTGGAAGAGACATTAGAATCACCACTATGCTGGTCTAGATTGTAGGTAGCAATGTAAGTCCAGCAAGTATTAGCAAGTATCTCCTCCTCAATACAAGTCTAGCAGGTATCTCACTTCTGTAGGGCTATGGATCCCACAGGGTCGTGGGGTTTCCCCTATCACTGTGCTGAGGCACAGGATCTGAGAAATAAAGAGACAGGACACAGAAGTACAAAGTAAGTGCAGCTGGGCTCAGGGGGGGCACACCACATGTAAGCGGAGACAGGCAAGGCCCTGAATGTCCAGAAGCATCTGTAATTATTGGGTATAGGTTAGGTGGCAGGGTAGTGAGTGCAGTCATCTTTAAGGATAGTGATAGGGTCATGAGCAATAAAATAAGGGGTCCAACCCCATTAGGTCACCTAGGCTAGGAGGTGGACAGTATGCAGCAAGGGGTCCACCCCCATTAGGTGACTGAGGCAAGGAGGTGGGCCATGTGCAGTAAGGGATCTACCCCCATTAGGTCACCGAGGCATGGAGGTAGACTGTGCGCAGTGAAGAGGGTGCAGTGTGCAATATCTCTTATCTGTGGGCATGCTACTCCTAAGAATATCTATAGAAGGATGCTTAGAGTCACACAGCAGCGACAGAGCTGACAGGGTCTACCGCCACCTGCTGGCAGCTTCCAATGAGTTCTATAGGAGGATGCTTTTGAGCCAGCACAGTAACGAGCTGATAAAGTTCACAGTCACCAAGGTGCCATTATCCAGAGGGGTTTTGAGCCCTCAGGTGCTCGAAGGATTTCTGGTCTGAGGGCAGCCTGCCACAAGAACTGGATGCAAGGTCCTACAACTCCTTTATCAGGAAGAGTGGCTCTTGCCCCAAGCCTGCCATACAGCGGGTATCTTTATGATACTAAACGCTGCCGCCTGGGCCATGGATTCTTGTCCTGGTATAACTGTTTTTCCCTTAAATCATGCTCTGCACTGTGTCTGCTCTAGACATTCCTCTGACTATAAGCTGCTTATTCCTTAATTCATGCTCTGTACTGGGTCTGCTCTAGGCATTCCTCCAATTATGAACTAAGATACAGTTCTATATATATGGAAATAACTGAGTAATAAGATATTCTTCAGGCACTCATTTGATAAACTAATATATGATTATATATGAAGGATTATATAAAAGGAAATGACCGAGTAGTAACACTATAAACTGAGATATTCTTCAGGCACTAATTGTTCTAGGATTCTGCTTAGCTCTCCCTTCCTCGGTGCCCATATGGGGGGTTACCCACACACTTCCATTCAGATAGGATAAGGTTTCACACGTGCAGAACTAGTAGGCTCTTTTCAACACCAGCAGCATAACTGCATTCACTGTTAGCCCCAATTTTGCTAGATAGGGTGAAGGCACAATCCACTCCCATCATGCCCTTAGAAATTTTGACATAGGTTTAAAAAGATAGTTTTTTGCTTAGAACTCATCCTTGCTGTCCTAGCACTTGTAGTTGCAGCTATGGTCCTGGGACCACTGCATCAGGTAGGAGAGAAAAAAATTTTTTTGAAGTGATTTTGGGAAGAAAGAAAAAGATATCATTATTTTACCAGTGTACTCCTTTCTTGGTGAGAACTGCATAGTCATCTCAGCATTCTCCCCTCTCCCTTTTCCCCAGATCAACCAGAAAAGCAGAGAAAAAAATTTAGCAGGAGCACTCTGGTTTCACTCATGTTGACTATAAGCCAGACCTTCATGCTTTTATCTCCCCCAGTTGTAGACAACCAATTGTTAATTGCCCATTCTACTTCCCAATCAAACTGTTTCTCTGGATATCTCTCTGCCCATTGTTGGACATTATGGGCTGTACAGTGTGTTTCTTTGTCTGAAGAAATGATGGTCAGCCATCCAAATCCTTGAAATATCTTCTGTTTTTTTATTTTTAATGGCACTCTGAACACTCATCTTCCACTGTATAAGCAAAGCGTTTGCTAGAGTCAGTGTCTATTCCTATCAAGACCCATTTGTAATCCCCCAGGGCTGCCAGCATCAGTCTCACTTGGCCAGCTATGTTCAGAGCCTTCTCACTAGGAAATCTGTCCCATAACCAATATCTCTCTCTCCTACTGAGAAACAGAACAGTTCTTCCTGGCATTTTGTGCCTTGGAATTGCCATCCACAAACCAAGCAACTCTTGGTTGGTCAGTTGAGAGCTGTTTATCTGGCACTGTAGAATCCAGCAGTTTCTCACACAGTCCCAGAGTCAGTCCTACGAGAAAAAGAAATTTCCCTGCATTCCTTGGGTAGCATGATCCTCTATAAACCATTTCCATTGTGTTATGGAACTCTTCTGGGCACTGCCATTCCCATTACAATGTTTCTCTGACATCATCCGAGACAGCATGGCTATTTCAGGTATCAGAGGGGTAGCTTTAGTAAATGTTTCATTGTAAATGTCCTTCAAGTGGAAATTCTCTAGTCCAAAGTCCCAGTAGTTGTTGCTGGGAGGTACCCAGAGGCTTTTGCCATAAGCCCCAGGAAATGCTCAGTAGAGGGTTATGAAGTGGAGAATTTGTCCCTACCAGCACTGTAGCTTCTACTCTGCACTGTGTGGGCCTGGGCAATCTCCCTGATTCTGACTTAGTATGTCCAATTGATATTACTTGAAGGGCAGATATACATGCCTTCTGTTTTATAGTGCCAGGTAGGCAAAACTGTCCCCCAAACAGATACAATGTTCATTCCCATGATACCATTAGGTAAAAGATGCAACTACTTCACATGAAGTGTGTTCAAATACACTAATTTTCATAATGCTATCAACCCCTATATTTTTCTGTTTTAGTTTCAGAAACTTTTCTTCTCCACCCCCAGACCATTTACCCTCTCTTGCATAAAAGTCTTTGGGTCCCCAGCCAAGGATTGAGCCAAAGGACTCTAGCCCTCTTGTCAATCTTCATCTTGGTTAGTCTGCTCGACTATTGCCCCAGGCAAATTCAGATCAGATTTTTCATTGTAACTTCTGCCTTTTAGCTTTTTAAATTTCTCCAAACTGGGAGAAATACAGAAAATTTGTTTGGGGCCCTTTAATGCTGGAGGACCAAAACGGGCTCCCTTTGGTTGACCCAACCTTTGAGGTAGTGGTTATGTTAAGACCTTTGTTTTTACCCCATCAATTTCTTTGTTGTTGTTGTTGTTGTTGTTATTGTTTACAGACAGGGGTCTCACTCTGTTGTCCAGGCTAGTCTTGAACTCCTGGGTTCAAATGATCCTCTTGCCTCGGCCTCCCAAAGTGCTGGGGTACAGGTGTGAGCCACCATGTGCAGCCAACCCCATCAATTTTCATTTTATTCATTCCATTTCTTAATAACCATCTAAAGATTTTTACCCTGCTGAGACCAGTCCCTCTTGCCTCTTCTTCCATCTTCCTCCTCCTTTCTTCTTCTCCTTTCATCCTGCTCCTGCTGCTGCATCTGCTTCTGCTGCTGCTTCCTCTTCTTTTTTCTTTTTCTTTTCTTTGAGACGGAGTGTCACTCTGTCACAAGGCTGGAGTGCAGTGTCGCAATCTTAGCTCACTGCAACCTCCATCTTCCAGGTTCAAGCGGTTCCCATGCCTCAGCCTCCCAAGTTGCTGGGACTACAAGCGTGCACCACTATACCCAGATAATTTTTTTGTATTTTAGTAGAGACAGGATTCCCCATGTTGGGCAGGATGGTCTCAATCTCTCGACCTCGCGATCCACCCGCCTCGTTGCTTCTGCTTCTTCTGCTGCTGCTTCCTTTTTCTCTTCCTCTTCCTCTTTCTTTTCTCCTCTTCCTCTTCTTCTTCTTCCTCTTCTTTCTTCTTCTTCTTCCTTCTCCTCCTCCCCCTCATTCTTCTTCCTTCCTCTTTCTTTCTTCTTTCTTCTTTCCTTTCCTTCTCCCTCTCCTCCTCCTCCTTCGCCTTCTCCTTCTCTTTCTCTTCTCCCTCCTCCTCTCCCACCTTCCCTCCCCTCCCTCCTCTCTTCCCTTCCCTTCCCTTCTCCCTCCCCTTCCCTCGTCCCTTCCCTCCCTTCCTTTCCCCTCTCCCTTCCCTTCCCTTCCTTCCTCTTTTTTCTTTCTTTCTTTTTTTTTTTCTGAGATGGAGTCTTGCTCTGTCACCTAGGCCAGAGTATAGTGGCATGATCATGGCTCACTGTAGCATCAACCTTCTGGGCTCAAGTGATCCTCCCACTTCAGTCTTCCTTTCCTTCTGGGAAGAGAAGTAGTTGGGACCACAGGTTTCTTGTAGTGTCCAGGAACCATCTCTTCATGATCTTTATTGTCATACCATTCCTGGTTAATTTCATGTCTCCCACTCTGATAAACAAGTAGGATTCTGTTATTACTCACATGCCACCATGGTTCTTCATAATCTTTATGTATTGAAACAACATAGATCTTCTTGCCCTGCATTTATTTAATGCTGATTGCATCAAAACTCATTAGGTTACATCCTTCATCATGCTGCCCAAGAATACTGGCTTCTAATGACTCTCTCACAGGTTGTAGTACTGCGATCATGACCACACATACAGGTTATGCAGAAAAAAATGAAAAATACTTTGTTTTCTTATCATTTTAAATTTATTGTTTGGGAATTTTTTAGCATAATAGAGAGCAACTCATCTTTCAACCAGGTCTTCCATTGAACTCTTTAGAGTGTAATCTTTATATTCCTAGAATGTTCCTATGTTGACCACATCCCTGCCTTTCACACACCACCACTGGTAGGGAAGATTGGTGAGAGGCTCTCCTATTTACACAAGGAATGTCCATTTTTTGCCCAGCAGAGCTTAAGATCAACCAGGGAGAGCATGATGTCACCAAGTTAATGAGAAGCAGGAGAGGATGTTGACTAAAAGGGCTGGCTGGGCAAGATGGCTCATGCCTGTCATCCCAGCACTTTGGGAGGCCCATGCAGGTGGATCACCTGAGGTCAGCAGTTCGAGACCAGCCTGACCAACACGGTCTCTACTAAAAAATACAAAATTAGCCAGGCGTGGTGGCACATGCCTATAATCCCAGCTACTTGGGAGGCTGAGGGAGGAGAATCGCTTGAACCTGGGAGGCGGAGGTTGCAGTGAGCCGAGATCATGTCATTGCACTCCAGCCTGGGCAACAAGAGTAAAACTCTGTCTGAAAAAAAAAAAAGAGCTGACTGACATTGCAGAGGTGTAGTCTCAAAAGCCTTTAAGGGAGATAAGCCCTGCTACTCCTGAAGGATTGCCTGACATGAGGAACAGAGCCTGTGTGTTGTGGGGCGACTGCCCTGGGTGCCAGTGACATGAGGTACTTGGGGTGCTGTAGGACACACAGATCTACACACATGGCGCAAGCTCAAGGGTTGATAGTGAAATACAAGTGACCCAGAGTCAAGAGTTATTAAAAATCAGCATGTCATCACCATCTGACAACCCAACCTTACACAATCTCTGGAAAGTTATACTATGCCAACAGGGGCAATTCACTTTCAAAGTCTCCTTTTTGGATCCCAGCTCTGATATTTGTATCTTCTCAGGGCATCTGGTCCATCCCAAGTATGGGATAGGGAGTTGTAGAATACCCTGAAGGGAAAAAGCTGAAACTGGAACACACACAGGTCCCCATTTGGGATGGGGGAACCTCACCTGGATGGCTCTGATAGCTCTTGTCAGTGCCAGGCATTGGAGGGGGACTCAGAACATTGTGAGGAAGATACTTCAAAATACAGGGCCCCCTGAAACGAGGAATCCAGGGAAGAGTGCCCGCTGCCTAGATTGAAGGGCGGAAGTAATTTTAGAGCAACAAAGTTGATGACAGAAATAGAAGTTCTCTATTACTGAATAATTCTAGTGGGTAAATGCACTAATGAAATAATGGATCATTAATGAATGCTAAAACTATAATCTGTAAGCTTATGTCACTAAAAGTGGAAAATCTGACATTATGTCTCCTGATGTGATGCAGTAAGAAGAAAACATCACCACTTGCAAAATATTCCTACCTTAAAGCTGAATCTGAATTTGATGAAACTTCTAAATTTATCTTTCAGTCTATAAAAAATATGGGGGTAAATAACAAGTTAAATGAATCTGATAGAGTGCAGTCCACTGTCAAGAGCCGTGCAAGGCCTGGGATTTTACCCCACTTATCAGCTAACAAGTTAGCCTGTTTCAGTTTCATGGATGCTGGCAGGAGATAGAAGATTGCTGGGTCACAGACAAGGAATTTTATTGTCCACAGCAAAAGTAGTATTCAGAACTTCATGTTTGTTTGTGTCAGTCTCCATGTCCCACAAGTCTTGTTGGAAGTGACACAGAGCCTAAGAATGTAGTTGGTCGCATTAGAGGAAAGAAATACTGAGTTTGGGGTATTCATTGTTTTTAAGGTAAGTGGAAGCCAACCTGCTCTTTTACGGATATGTGACCCCATCCTTCAGTTTTGCCTGCTGCAAACACAACCTGAGAAATGGCCCTGGGAAAGAATGGTCAAGGTGGGACTTCTGCCAAGATGGTCAAATAGGAACAGCTCCAGTCCACACTTCCCAGCAAGAGTGAGTCAGAAGGTGAGTGATCTCCACATTTCCAACCTAGGTACCAGGTTCATCTCACTGTGACTGGTTAGACAGTGGTTGTAGCCCAAGGAGGGCAAACCAAAGCAGGGTGGGGTGGCACCTCACCCGGGAAGTGCAAGAGGCTGGAGAATTTCCTCTCCTAGCCAAGGGAAGCCATTAGGGATTTTTCTGGACACTCTGGCACTCTGGCTCAGATACTGTGCTTTTCCCATGGTCTTCACAACCCGCAGACCAAGAGATTCCCCCTGGCATGTACAACACCATTGCCCCAGGTTTCCAGCACAAAACTGGGCAGCTGTTTTAGTTGCAGCAGTTTTTTTTTTTTCCTTTTTCTCGTACCCCAGTGGCACCTGGAATGCCAGGGAGACAGAACCACTCATTCCCCTGAAAAAAAGGGGGCTGAAGCCAGGGAACCAAGTAATCTGGCTCAGCAGTTCCCATCCCCATGAAGACCGTCAAGCTAAGATCCTGGCTTGAAATTCTTGCAGCCAGCACAGCAGTCTGACCTCGACCTGGGATGTCCGAGCTCAGTGAGGGGAGAGGTATCCACCATTACTGAGGCCTGGGTAGGCAGTTGCAACCTCACCTGTGTAAACTAAGTCGCCAGGAAGTTTTCACAGCAACTGGGCAGAGCCATGGCAGCTCAGCAAGGCCTCTGCAGGCAGACTGTGACTAGACTACCTTCTTGCTGGGCAGGGCATCTCTGAAAAAAGGCAGCAGTCTGTCAGGGAGTTACAAATAAAGCCCCCACCTTCCTGGGACAGACCACCTGGGAAAAGGGGTGGTTGTGGATTCTACCTCAGCAGATTTAAACATCCCTGCCTGGCAGCTCTGAAGGGAGCAACAGATCTCCCAGAATACCACTTGAGCTCTGATAAGGGACAGACTGCCTCCTCCCGTAGCTCCCTGACCCCCGTTTATCCTAAGAGACGCCTCATACAGGAGATCTCTGGCTGATATCTGGTGGGTACGCTTCTGGGACAAAGATACCAGAGGAAGGAACAGACAGCAATTTTTGCTGTTCTGCAGCCCCTGTGTGTGATTCCCAGGCAAGCAGGGTCTGGAGTGGACCTCCAGCAGACTTTTCAGCCGAGGGCCCTGACTGTTAGAAGGAAAACTAAAATACAGAAAGAAATAGCTTCAACATCAACAGAAAGGACATCCACTCAGAGACCCCATCCAAAAGTCACCAACTTCAAAGGTATATAATTCCACGAAGGTATATAAATCCACGAAGATGGCAAGAAGCCAATGAAAAAAGGCTGAAATCATCAAAAACCAGAACGCCTCTTCTCCTCCAAGGGATCACAACTCCTTACCAGCAAGGGAACAAAACTGGATGGAGAATGAGTTTGACAAATTCACAGAAGCAGGCTGCAGAAGGTGGGTAATAACAAACTTCTCCAAGCTAAAGGAGTGTGTTCTAACCCAATGCAAGGAAACTCAAAACCTCAAAAAAAGGTTAGGTTAGATGAAGTGCCAACTAGAATAACCAGCATGACTTGATGGAGGTGAAAAACACAGCACAGGAACTTCGTGAAGCATATACAAGTTTCAGTAGCCGAAGTGATCAAGCAGAAGAAAGGATGTCAGAGATTGAAGATCAACTCAATGAAATAAAGCAAGAAGAAAAGATTAGAGAAAAAAGAGTGAAAAGAAATGAACAAAGCCTCCAAGAAATATGGGATTATGTGAAAAGATCAAATCTATGTTTGATCGGTATACCTGAATGTGTTGGGGAGAATGAAACCAAGTTGGAAAACACTCTTCAGGATGTTATCCAGGAGAACTTCCCCAACCTAGCAAGGCAGGCCAACATTCAAATCCAGGAAACAGAACAGCGCAAAGATAGTCCTTGAGAAGAGCAACCCCAAGGCACATAATTGTCAGATTCACCAGGGTCGAAATGAAGGAAAAAATGCTAAGAGCAGCCAGAGAGAAAGGTCAGGTTACTCACAAAGGGTAGTAACCCATCAGACTTACAGCAGATCTCTTGGCAGAAACCCTACAAGCCAGAAGAGAGTAGGAGCCAATATTCAACATCCTTAAAGAAAAGAATTTTTAGCCCAGAATTTCATATCCAGCCAAACTAAGCTTCGTAAGTGAAGGAGAAATAAAATCCTTTACAGATAAGCAACTGCTGAGAGAGTTTTTTACCACCAGGCCTGCCTTACAAGAGCTCCTGAAGGAAGAACTAAACATGGAAAGGAACAACCAGTACAAGCCACTGCAAAAACATACCAAGATCATCAACACTATGAAGAAGTTGTATCAACTAACGGGCAAAACAACCAGCTAGCCTCAAAATGGCAGGATGAAATTCACACATAACAATATTAACCTTAAATGTAAATGGGCTAAATGCCCCATTCAAAAGACACTGACTGGCAAATTGGATAAAGAGTCAAGAGCCATCGGTGTACTGAATTTAGGAGATCTGTCTCACATGCAAAGATACACATAGGCTCAAAATAAAGGGATGGAGGAAGATTTACCAAGTGAATGAAGAGCAATTAAAAAAAAAAAAAAGCAGGGGTTGCAATCCTAGTCTCTGATAAAACAGACTTTAAACCAACAAAGATCAAAAGAGACAAAGAAGGACATTACATAATGGTAAAGGGAGCAATGCAACAAGAAAAGCTAACTATCCTGAATATATATGCACCCAATACAGGAGCACCCAAATACATAAAGCAAGTTCTTAATGACCTACAAAGAGACTTAGACTCCCACACAATAACAGTAGGAGACTTTAATCAACGAGACAAAGGGATATCCAGGACTTGAACACAACTCTGGACCAAGCGGACCTAATAGACATCTACAGAACTCTCCACCCCAAATCCACAGAATATACATTCTTCTCAGCACCAAGTCGCACTTACTCTAAAATTGACCACATTATTGGAAGTAAATCACTCCTCAGCAAATGCAAAAGAACGGAAATCATAAGTCTCTTAAACCACAGTGCAATCAATTTAGAACTCAGGATTAAGAAACTCACACAATTTAGAACTCAGGATTAAGAAAACCGCACAACTACATACTAAACAACCTGCTCCCGAATGACTACTGGATAAATAATGACATGAAGGCAGAAATAAAGATGGTCTTTGAAACCAATAAGAATGAAGACAGAACGTATCAGAATCTCTGGTACACATTTAAAGCAATGTCTAGAGGGAAATGTATAGCACCAACTGCCCACATGAGAAGCGAGGAAAGATCTAAAATTGACACCCTAATGTTACAATTAAAAGAACTAGAGGAACAAGATCAAACAAATTCAAAAGCTACCTGAAGATGAGAAATAACTAAGATCAGAGCAGAACTGAAGGAGATAGAGACACACAAAAAAACCCTTAAAAAAAATCAATGAATCCAGGAGCTGATTTTTTTAAAAGATCAACAAAATAGATTGCTAGCCAGACTAATAACAAAGAAAAGAGAGAAGAATTGAATAAATGCAATAAAAAATGATAAAGGGGATATCACCACTGATTCCACAGAAATACAAACTACCATCAGAGATTACTGCAAACACCACTATGCATATAAACCATTAAATCTAGAAGAAATTGATAAATTCCTGGACACTTACACACTCTAAAGACGAAACCAGGAAGAAGTTGAATTCCTGAATAGACCAATAACAAGATCTGAAATTGAGGCAGCAATTAATAACCTACCAACCAAAAAAAGTCCAGGACCAGATGAGTTCACAGCTGAATTCTACCAGAGGTACAAAGAGGAGCTAGGAGCATTCCTTCTGAAACTATTCCAAACAATACAGAAAGAAGGAATCCTCCCTAACTCATTTTATGAGACCAACATCATCCTGATACCAAAACCTGGCAGAGACACAACTAAAAAAGAAAATTTCAGGCCAGTAACCATGATGAACATTGACGTGAAAATCCTCAATAAAATTCTGGCAAACCAAATCCAATAGCACATCAAAAAGCTTATCCATCACAATCAAGTTGGTTTCATCCTTAGGATGCAAGGCTGCTTCAACATATGCAAATCTATAAACATAATCTGTCACATAAGCAGAACCAAAGACAAAAACCACGTGATTATCTCAATAGATGCAGAGAAGGCCTTTGACAAAATTCAACAATGCTTTATGCTAAAATCTCTCAATAAACTAGATATCAATGGATCATATCTCAAAATATAAGAGCTATTTGTGACAAACTCATAGCCAATATCATGCTGAATGGGCAAAAACTGGAAGCATTTCCTTTGAAAACTGCCACAAGACAAGGATGCCCTCTCTCACCACTCCTAACATAGTATTGGAAGTTTGGCCAGGGCAATTGGGCAGGAGAAAGAAATAAAGGGTATTCAGTTAGGAAAAGAGGAAGTCAAATTGTCCCTATTTGCAGACGACATGATTGTATATTTAGAAGACCCCATTATCTAAGCCCCAAATCTCCTTAAGCTGATAAGCAACTTCAACAAAGTCTCAGGATACAAAATCAATGTGCAAAAATCACAAGCATTCCTATACACCAATAACAGACAGAGAGCCAAATTATGAGTGAGCTCCCATTCACAATTGCTACAAAGAGAATAAAATACCTAGGAATACAATAAACAAGGGATGTGAAGGACCTCTTCAAGGAGAACTACAAACCACTGCTCAAGGAAATAAGAGAGTACACAAACAAATGGAAAAACATCCCATACTCATGGATAAGAAGGATCAATATCATGAATATGGCCATACTGCCCAAAGTAATCTATAAATTCAATGCTATCCCCATCACGCTATCATTGACTTTCTTCACAGAATTGGAAAAAATCACCTTAAACTTCATATGGAACCAAAAAGGAGCCTGCATAGCCAAGACAATCCTAAGCAAATAAATAAATAAATGAATAAAGCTGAAGGCATCACACTATCTGACTTCAGACTATACTACAAGGCTACTGTAATCAAAACAGCATGGTACTTGTACCAAAACAGAGATATAGACCAATGGAACAGAACAGAGGCCTCAGAAATAATGCCACACATCTACAACCATCTGACCTTTGACAAACCTAACAAAAACAAGCAATGGGAAAAGGATTCCCTATTTAATAAATAGTGTTGGGTAAACTGGCTAGGCATATGCAGAAAGCTGAAACTTTTACTTACACCTTGTACAAAAATTAACTCCAGATGGATTAAAGATTTAAACATACAACCTAACACCATAAGAACCCTAGAATTAAACCTAGGCAATACCATTTAGGACATAGGCATAGGCAAGGACTTCATGACTAAAACATAAAAAGCAATGGCAACAAAAGCCAAAATAGACAAATGGGATCTAATCAAACTTAAGAGCTTCTGCACAGCAAAATAAACTATCATTAGAGTGAAACAGCAACCAACAAAAAGGGAAAAAAAATTTGCAATCTACCCATCTGACAAAGGACTAATGTTGAGAATCTACAAGAAAAAAACAACCCCATCAAAAAGTGGGCGAAGGATATGAACAGACATTTTTCAGAAGAAGACATTTATGCAGCCAACAAACATGGGAGAAAAGCTCATCATCACTGGTCATTAGAGAAATGCAAATGAAAACCACATTGAGATACCATCTCATGTCAGTTAGAATGGCAATCATTGAAAATTCAGGAGACAACAGATGCTGGAGAGGATATGGAGAAATAGGAATGCTTTTATATTGTTGGTGGGAGTGTAAATTAGTTCAACCATTGTGGAAGACAGTGTGGTGATTCCTCAAGGATATAGAAATAGGAATATCATTTGACCCAGCAATCCCATTACTGGGTATATACTCAAAGGATTATAAATCATTCTGTTATAAAGACACATGCAAATGTATGTTTATTGCAGCACTGTTCACAATAGCAAAGACTTGGAACCAACTCAAATGCCCATCAGTGATAGACTGGATAAAGAATATGTGGTACATATACACCATGGAATACTATGCAGCCATAAAAAAGGATGAGTTCATGTCCTTTGCAGGGACATGGATGAAGCTGGAAACCATCATTCTCAGCAAACTGACACAAGAAACAGAAAACCAAACACTGCATGTTCTCATTCATAAGCAGACGTTAAACAATGAGAACACATGGACATGAGGAGGGGAACATCACACACTGGGGCTGTTGGGGGGTGGGGGGGTGGGGGAGGGATAGCAGGAGGTGGGGGAATTGGGGAGGGATAACATTAGGATAAATACCTAATGTAGATCATGGGGGTATAGATGCAGCAACACCATGGCTCATGTATACCTATGTAAAAAACCTGCATATTCTGCATGCATATGTACACCAGAACTTATATATATATAAAATGGTCAGGGCTTTGCATTCCTAGAATATACAGGGATACTCAAGGCCAATGATAGATCACCTGTTGGAAAAATATACCCCATAGTTCAATATATTCTTGACCAAACTTGAGTTTTTACATGAGCATGCCACTCCATCAGCCACTCTGATTAATATGACCAGAGTGGTTGGGAGCAAAATCATTTCATTTGTCTCTCCTAGGAGTTTTATAGTGTCAGGCCTTATGTTCAAGTGTTTAACACATTTAGAGTTATTTTTTGTACATAGTGTAAGGTCATGTTTTTTATTTCCATGTGGATAATCAGTTTTCCCTACACCATCTGTGGAAGAGACTAGTCTTTCCCCCAGTTTGTGGCCTTGGCACCCTTGTCAAATATCATTTGAGCATATAAGTGAGGGCTTATTTCTGGGCTCTCTCTTCTGTTTCATTGGTCTGTGTGTCTGTCTTTATGTCACAATAATACTATTTTGATTGTTGTAGCTTTGTGATATGTTTCAAAATAGGAAATGGGAGACCTCCAGCTTTGTTTTTCTTCCTTAAGATTTTTTTGGCTACATGGGGTTTAGACTTTATATGCATTTTAGGGTTTTTAAAACTTTTTTAAAAAGAAGCCAATAGAATTTTGATAGGAATTGCATTTAATTTATAGATCACTTTGGGTAGTATTGTTAGCAATATTAAGCCTTCCAATCCATGAACATGGGAGGTCTTTCCACTTATTTTTCTCTTCTTTAACTTTTTAAAATAATTTTTTGTAACAGTGATACAAGAAACAAGAGGCATGAATTAATGATATTTCACTATTATAAGATACACTACCCCTGATGTAGTACAGTGTTATGTGAAAGTAGACTTGTATTAATTATAAATGTATATTGCAAACTCTAGGGCAACCAGTAAAGAAAGTAAAAAAAAGAAGTTTAAGTGACATGCCAGGAAGGAAGAGAACATGACGTTGTATAAAGTGCTCATTAAAACCACGAAAGGCAGAAAAACAGTGGAAAAGAAAAACAAGAATAAAAAACAAGGGCAACAAATAGAAATCAGTAACAAATATGATATATTAATCCAACTATATCTGTAATGACTTTAAATGTCAGGGATCTAAATTTCACTAAGACAAAGCCTGAGTAGATCTAAAAACAAGACCTAACTATATGTTGTCTACAAGAAACACATTTTAGCCCAGGCATGGTGGCTTATGCCTCTAATCCCAGCACTTTGGAAGGCCAAGTTGGGCAGATCACGAGGTCAGGAGTTTGAGACTAGCCTGGCCAACACGGTGAAACCCCATCTCTACTGAAAATACAAAAAATTAGCGAGGCATGGTGGCATGCACCTGTAATCCCAGCTACTCTGGAGGCTGAGGAAGGAGAATTGCATGAACCCAGGAGGCAGAGGCTACAGTGAGCCAAGATCATGCCATTGCACTCCAGTCTGGGCAACAGAGTAAGACTCCTTCTTGAAAGAAAGAAAAATATTTTAAATATAAGGACATGTATAGATTAAAAGTAAATGAATGAAGAAACATATACTATGCCAAAACTAATTAAGAGAAAGTGGAAGTAGCTCTATAAATTTCAGGCAGAGCAAACTTCAGAGCAAGAACAGTTATCAGGGATAAGGAGGAAAATTAAATAATGAAACAGCATTCAGTACCCCAAGAAGACATAACTTTTTTTTTTTGAGATGGAGTTTTGCTCCATCACCCAGGCTGGAGTGCAATGGCGCAACCTCGGCTCACTGCGACCTCCACCTCCTGCAGTTCTCCTGCGTCAGCCTCTCAGGTAGCTAGGATTACAGGCACCTGCCACCACACCCAGCTAATTTTTAGTTTTTAGTAGAGATGGGGTTTTATCATGTTGACCAGGCTGGTCTCAAACTCTTCACCTCAGGTGATCCCCCTGCTGGGATTATAGGCGTGAGCTACCGTACTTGGCTGACATAATAATTTTTTGTTTTTTAGACACAGTTTCACTCTTGTTGTCCAGGCTGGAGGTCAATGGCTTGATTTTGGCTCACCAAAACCTCCACCTCCTGGGTTCAAGCAATTCTCCTGCCTCAGCCTCCCAAGTAGCTGGGATTACAGGCATGTGCTACCATGCCTGGCTAATTTTGTATTTTTTAGTAGAGACAGGGTTTCTCCATGTTGGTGAGGCTGGTCTCAAAATCCTGACCTCAGGTGATCCACCCACCTCGGCCTGGGCTTACAGGTGTGAGACACCTTGCCTGGCTGACACAGTAATTCTTAATTTTTATTCACCTAACAACAGGGCATCCAAATATGTAAGGCAAAAATAGAACTACAAGAAGAACTGGATGAATCTACTATTATAGTTGGAGACTTTAACACTCCTATGTCAGAAATGGACACAGTCAACAAGCAGAAAACCAGTAAGGACATAGTTGAATTCAATAAGACCATCAATCAACTGTATATAATTGACACCTATAGAGTACTTTATCCAGCAACAGGCAACAGATTACAGTTCTTCTCAAGATCACATGGAGCATACACCAAGGTAGATCATACTTTGGGCTATAAAACACACCTCAACAAATGTAAAAGAACTCATACAGTGTCTGCTTTCAGACCACATGAAATTAAACTAGAAATTGATATCAGAAACATAGCTGAGAATCACAAATACTTGGAGATTAAACAACATATCTCTAAGTAATATATGAGTCAAAAAAGTCTGATGAAAAGAGTAAAATATTTGAAATAAATGAAAATATAACTTGCCAAAATGTATAAGATACAGCAAAATCAGTGCTTAGAAATTTATAGCATTGGAAACATATATTAGAAAAGAAGATTTAAAATCAGTCCAGCTATCAGCTTTTAGCTCAGAGGAGGACAATGTGAAACTTTCTTCAGTTGTCCTGAATCTGGGTTCATAGAACACCAGCCACCTCCACCATGCCACTGAAGAAAAAAGTAAAATAAAATAATTAATCCAATATTCTGCCTTAGGAAACTAGAAAAAGAAGAGCAAATTAAGTCCAAATAAGCAGAATAAAATAAATAAAAATTGTAGCAGATATCAATAAAACTGGAAGCAGGAAAGCAATAGAGAAAAATAACAAAACCAAAATCTAGTTTTTTAAAAAAATCAAAAAAGTTGATAAACCTTTAGGCAGGCTTACTAAGCAAAAGAGAGGGAAGACACAATTACTAATATCAGAAGTGAAAGAGGGGGCATCACTACAGATCCCATGGACACTAAAAGAATAATAAAGGAATATTATGGATAACTCTATGCCCACACATTTGATAACCTAGATGAAATGGACCAATTACTTAAAAGACACAATCTGCCAAAATTAACACAAAAAGAAATCAACACTTTTAGTAAATTTATATTGATTAAAGAAATTGGATTAATAATTAATAACCTTCCAAAACAGAAAGCACAAGGCCCAGATGGATTCATTAGTGAATGCTTCCAAACATTTAAGGAATAAATTATACCAAACCTCTATAATCTCTTCCAGGAAGCAGAAGTGATACTTCCTAACCCATTCTGAGGCTGGCATACCCTAATATTCAAATTAGACAAAGACATTACAAAAGCTTGGTGCAGTGGTTCACACCTGTAATCCCACACTTTGGGAGGCTGTGATGGGATGATCACTTGAGTTCAGGAGTTCAAGACCAGCCTGGGAAAATAGCAAAACCTCATCTCTACTTTAAAAAAAAAATTGCCAGGCACAGTGGCTCATGCCTTTAGGAGGTGTTTCTACTAAAAATACAAAATTAACTGGGTGTGGTGGTACATGCCTGTAATCCCAGCTACTCAGGAGGCTGAGACAGGAGAACTACTTGAACTTGGGAGGCAGAGTTTGCAGTGAGCTGAGATCACACCATTGCAGTCCAGCCTGGACAACAAGAGTAAAACTCCTTCACACACACACAAAAAATAGCTGTTATGGTGGCACACACCTGTAGTCTCAGCTACTTGAAAAGCTGAAGTGGGAGGATCGCTTGAGCCCAGGAGATCAAGGCTACAGTGATCTGTGATCATGCCTCTGCACTCTAGTTTGAGCAACAGAGTAAGTCCTTGTCTAGAAAAAAAATTTTCAAGAAAAGAAAACAATAGAGTAATTAATTCTATCAGGAATGCTGGTTTCTTCATCTTTGAGGCTATGACACACAGGACCATTTTATCCATTGAATAATATAGACCCCCACACCAAGGGTCTGTGAGCTTTTCAGGGTTCTATAAAAAATGTTTTATATATGAAAAAAAGAATCTCCAATTTACAAAAAGAAAACTGCAAAATCCTATACATTGCCAAAGCTGTAGAAACTGAACTCCTAATCTTTTGATTCTCCCTTTTTTACGGCTCTGAATACCACAGGACTGCCAGCATTTCTGGCCCCAGTGGCAAATCTAGCCCTAATATAGTTGCTGTAGGAATAAGATCCTCCTATAGTCAGAAGGATGCCTAAGCTGTCATAGCCTAATGACATTGCAACATCAGTCTTTGAATTTCCTTGTGCTGATCCATTGTTCACCAGTCCACCTTCTGATTCCCATATAGGTCTGCAGAGAGGATGCAGTATATCTTTGGGTATTTCTGCTCTCTGTAACAGTGCTTTCTCAGGTACACCAATACAATAGCTTGTGATTAAGAGCTGTCACACCACATATCTAGAATTTGAGAAGAAAATAGGCTAATCTGGGCACCGTGGCTTACACCTGTAATCCGAGCACTTTGGGAGGCTGAGGCAGGCAGATCACGAGGTCAGGAGTTTGAGACCAGCCTGACCAACATAGTGAAACTCTGTCTCTACTAAAAATAAGAAAAATTAGCCGGGCATGGTGGTGGGCACCTGTAATCCTAGCTACTCTGGAGGCTGAGGCAGGAGAATCACTTGAACCCAGGAGGCGAAGGTTGCAATGAGCTGAGATCGCACCACTGCACACCAGCCTGGGTGACAGTGTGAGACTCCATCCTCTCAGATGAAAAAAAAGGAAATAGGCCAATCATATCAACATTATTATTATGGTCCCTTATGGCCATACATTTCTCAGTGTAAATTATACTGCTAATTTAAGAGAGACGAGGAATATTCTCACACATCTTGTTATCCATAGCTTTAGTTTTAAACTTAGTTCTAGCTGATTCAGGCCTTGTGAAGCCTTGTTTTATCTTATTCTCAATGTCCAGGTTCTAACCTCTACTGTTCTTCCATTGTTGACCTTCCCTTGCCAGGCCTTTCTTAACAGCTGAACCCTGGGCTTCTGTTTCTCTATGGTTTTTTTTTTTTTTTTGAGACAGAGTCTCACTTGTTTCCCAGGCTGGAGTGCAATGGCACCATCTCGGCTCACCGCAACCCCCACCTCCCGGGTTCAAGCAATTCTCCTGCCTCAGTCTTATGTGTAGCTGGGACTACAGGCGTGTGCCACCACATCCAGCTAATTTTTGTATTTTTAGTAGAAACTGGGTTTCACTATGCTCGCCAGGATGGTCTCGATCTCCTTACCTCATGATCCGCCCCCCTGGGCTTCTCAAAGTGCTGGGATTACAGGCGTGAGCTACTGCACCCAGCCTGTTTCTCCATCTTTAACTGTGTCATTTTAGGCCTCTTGGGTAAAGCCCCATCAACTCAATCCTCAGGTTTCTTGGGCCACAGTGATACCCCTGAGGTTTGTGCTCCCTGAATGCCCCAGAGCTGGAAACTAGGCAGCTTTTGCACATAAAATTCCTTTTTTATAAAAGTGTCCAGGCCGGGCATGGTGGCTCACACCTGTAATTCCAGCACTTTGGGAGGCCGAGGCTGGCAGATCATGAAGTCAGGAGTTTGAAACCAGCCTGATCAACATGGTGAAATCCCATCTCTACCAAAAATACAAAAATTAGCTGGACATGGTGGCATGCGCCTGTAGTCCCAGCTACTCAGGAGGCTGAGGCAGGAGAATCGCTTGAACCCAGGAGGTGGAGGTTGCAGTGAGCTGAGATCGCGCCACTGCACCCCAGCCTATGCAACAGAGTGAGACTCCATCTCAAATAATAATGATGATAATAATAATTTCCCACTAGTACATACTAACAAGTATGAGATACTGATTTTAAAGACTGTTTTAACGAAAGCAAATAACAGAACAGTGCCTTATAAGCCAATATTTAAAGAAAGCTGAGAGCATTATGAAATATTTTATTTTTATTGGTTGGTAATTATATCTGGATGGCTCATGAAATTACTATAATATCCTTGATTTTATTATTCCCTCAGGATTTCCTTCTTTATTTTAAATGTGTTTTATGCACTGAGTGCATTTAGTGTCTCCAGTCTGTTAGATAATTACAACACTGTACAGACACAGAGCTATGCATGTGCCTATTTTAACTATAGAGTAGCTTCCTAGGAAGAACTGTGTTGGTATCCTTTTCCATTTAGAGTCAAAAGGAGTCTGATGGCAGTCCTTTACAAAGAGCTGTTGAGATGACTGAATCTTCCTGAGCCAAGTCTTCACATCTCTATTTTGTTGTTTTAATTTGAATAATTATGAAAGATGGATCTTTTTTTTAAAGACAGGCTCTCACTCTGTCACCCAGGCTGGTGTGCAGTGGCACCATCATGGCTTACTGCAGCCTATGTCTCCCTGGCTCAGGTGATCCTACCACCTTAGCCTCCCAGGTAGCTGGGACTACAGGCTCCAACTACCATACCTTGCTAACTTTTGTATTTTTTGTAGAGATGGGGTTTTACAATGTTCAAGACCCAGACTGGTCTCGAACTCCTGAGCTTAAGTGATCCTCCCATCTTTATCTCCCAAAGTGTAAGGATTATAGGCGTGAGCCACTGCGCCCAGCCAAAAAAGATTGAAATCTTTTATTTCTGATAGAGACCACAAAGAGCTTGCTGTGTAGGACTAAACCCAGGTTGCCTTTTTATTTCCTGAATTTTTCTTCTGTTGCTCTTCAGAGAAGCTATATGATATGAATGAATGAATGTGTGTGTGTGTGTGTGTGTTTGTGTGTGTGTGTACGCACACATATATCTCCATTCAAAAGCTACAGCACATGTATGTTTGTGTATGTGTATATATGTGTGTTTACATAAGTATACACACACACACACACACACACAAAGCTATAGAAAATATATATGCTGTGACTAAAATTCTCTGAACTACCAGTAACTCCAGAAATCCTATTCTAGAAAACAATGGGTAACATCTAATTCATTATCTTTGAATTATCACAAAAGGAATATGAAAATGTGGTTTATACTGCAATGCAGCTAAGATGGGTATTCTTGGAGGCCATGGTTCCAAGAAATTTGTTTGACAACTGTATTGAGGAGTATATTTCTCCACTTCCTTTATTTTTTCCCTTGAAAAAAAATTAAGAAAAATGTGTTATTCTTCCTTCAAGTTCTTTTTCCCCTGGCTTACATAGTGAGTATGTTACTAGCAGAACTTTCTCTAAAATGAAAGGAAGTCATTGCTAAGAAGAGACAAAAAGTTAACAGGATTAAGGGAGTAAAAAGGCACATGGAATTGCTGGGTATGTCCAGAATCTGAGAAGGTTTGAGAAGAGGAGCAGCAAGAATTTTTGTATTTTAGAATTTGAGGGGCCCTCCTGGCCTAGTTTGAAAAACACAATCAGATTAACATTTGAAAAAAATCTGGTAAGATCTAGTGGGAATATAAGCTAGAATCTTGTTACAAAAAGGGTCACAGGCCTTGATTGTATATTTTAAATGAACTTCTTAATTTCATATCAAAATGCATAGATACCCTCTTACCCCCTGTTCTTGCCTCCCTCCATTTCCTTGTTTCTGGTGTGTTCTGCGTCCTGCGCTGCACAAGGGTTCAAAGACCTAAGAGGGAATGGTGGGGGATAAAGAAAGACACAAACATAACATAGAAAAAGCTGGGCCAGGCTGTTGGGGAGAGTGAGATGTCAGTCTCTCTGGCACCGACCTGTCTCAGAGTACTTTATTTTATATGTTTACAAAGCACATAGCAGAGGAAGGGTGCAGTAACTTAGAACAGCCTGTGGTTATAATTCTCATACTTCAGTTAACATACTTCAGCTAACAACTATCTTGCAGCAAGGTCAGCGAAAGCTGGTTATCTCTCTAGGTCCTTCTGCTCTTCTCTGAGACATATACATTCTCCTATTATGATTTCACTTCTCTGGAGTTCACCCAAAGTTCACAGCAGCCTTGCTGCTGTTCCCCCCATAGGGGGTGGGCTACTCTGGCTCTCTACACGTGTTAAATCCTGACCTTTCTCTGTAGCCCCTCCCATTTCCACCCTGGAGGCCTGGCTGTCAAGACTACTCCCAGGTTGCCTGGGTCTCCAAGGTAGCACCCATTAGCCATGTTGCTTCTGGGCAGGGCATCTGTTTCTGTGCAAAGAGAAAATGCTGGTGAGTCACCAGTCCTCCTTTCCTAACAAAAGAGCATTGTACTGTGCTGTTTGATTTGGGCTCTTATGTGCAACTTGTGATTGCAAACTAATGGGGCCATGAGGCACAGCTCCAGTGACACACCTCTCAAGTTGCATTATAATGATCTGATTAGGACGTGCCACATTAGACTGTGAGACCCTTTAAGCCTGGGATGCTTTTGGTTTTGTGTTGCCAGCCCTAAGCACACTGTGCCTAGCTCAGGGTAAGTGCTAAACAAATGTCTCTTGATGAGAATACTACAGGAGGAAGGGAAGGGTTGTGCTGTACACCAAGAGTGGAAGAGCTACACTTTAAGAAACAGGCTCACCTTTGTGTGGCCTGCAGAGGGCGCTCTTGCATCATAGCTATACCGTGCATCCATTGCCCATCAACGGTTTCCTTGAGCGTACCTTTTTGGAGCGTACCTTTTCGGTAAAACCACTGGTGGTGAGACTGCCTGGAAATTTAGACTTAAACCTGCCCAAACACTTTAGGATATCATTAGTTGCACAGAACATTACAGTTAGTCCAAAGGCACAAGAACATTCCAGAATTCGCATAAAGAATACTAAGCCATGACATCTCAGAAAGTCAAACCTAAGGAAGAAAAGTTGCCTGTTTAGTCTTCTGTTTCAATAATTCTTAAATTGGAAGGCTCCTAATACTTACTTGATGAGCCAGTTCATCTAATCCAGCTATGAGGAAACAGGTTTATAAAACTGGTCCTTTAGACTCCTCAAGGTGATACATCCACAGAAAAATTATACTCTCAATTTGGGCTTTAGATTTGTGTTGAGAACATGTGGCAAAGTGTCCATTTGGAAAAAAATGCACCTAAAGCCTTCTTTCTCCCTCTCCTTATTTAAATACAAAGATTTAAAAATAAAAATATGGCCAGGCATGGCAGCTCATGCCTGTAGTTCTAGCACCCAGGAGTTCGAGACCAGCCGGCATAACATGGTGAGACCCAGTCTCTGAAAAAATTAAAAATTAGCCAGGTGAGCTGTGAATCACACCACTGCGCTCCAGTCTGGGCAACAAAATGAGATCTTGTCAAAAAAAAGGTACTGTAATAACTGCTGAATAAAATACGTAAGATTTTAGGAAGACACTATTTTTTTTTTTTTTTT
>PVKP010031449.1:0-26968 GCA_004027715.1 Plecturocebus donacophilus | reverse complement strand
TTCTCAGCCTTTTTGCACTGGTTTCTTCCCATTTTTGTGGATTTATCCACCTGTCATCTTTGTAATTGCCGACTTTCAGATTGGGTCTCTGAGTGGACGTCCGGCTTGTTGGTGATGAAGTTTTTTCTGTTTCTTAGTTTTCCTTCGGGGGGCGCTCCTTCCCCACAGAGCTGGGCCTTCCCGGGTTCAGCTGTGCTTGCTCTCAGTCTTCAGCGCTTCCAATTGCTGTTCTCCTTGTGGGGATGGGACCAGCCGAGCCCGACTAAAAGGGCACCCAGTCCCGTATACTCCACACCAGGAAGCACTGCGCTGGGGCACCGGCAAAACAGCTGTGCCACCCAAAGGAGTCACGCTGGCGACCTGTGTGGCTCCTCTGCCAGGAATCTCCAGGTCTGTGGGCAACAAAAATTCATCGGAAAGTGCAGCATCCACTCGTTCTCTGCGCTTTCACTCGGAGCTGCATTCCTGAGCTGTTGCTAATCGGCCATCTTGGATCTCTCTTGTTAATGATTTTTTAAAATTGACACATAATTGTGCGTATTTGTGGGATACATAGTGATGTTTTGATATATATTATAGATAGTGATCAGATCATGGTAATTAGCATATCCATAATCTAAAACATTATTTCTTTATGGGAGAACATTCAATATCTTCTCATCTAGCTCTTTGAAAATATATATTATTGTTAATCACAGCAATCCTACAGTACTATGGAACACTAGAACTTACTCCTCCTATCTAGCTGAGTTTTTATATACTTTACAATATACCTATACCTATACCCCACCTTCTGTCCCACACTTTCCACCCTCTAGTAACCTCTGTCCAACCTAGTTAAGGATCTTGAAATGAGATTATCCTACATTGTCAGGGGAAGACCTGAATCCAATGGCACATGTCTTTATAAGAGGCAGATAAGGAAAAGATAAAGAGAGGAGGAAACAGACAACCCAGGGAATCCCTGGACCCACCAGAAACTGGAAGAAGCAAGGAAAGATTCTTTGTTAGAGGCTTTAAATTTCCAAGCTTGTGGTCATTTGTTATGGCAGCCATAGGAAACCAGTGTAGGTCTGATGTTTCACAAAGAGCATTGTGATTAGAAAATATTTATTGGGATGGAAGAGTTCAAGTCCTCTCTTCCAGTCCACACTTGGTTCTGAACCAGGATGGAGATGCAGATAATGCAGCAGATACTGCTGGCCGGCTCTGAGCACTCATAGGTCAAAGTGTAACTTAATTATCCTAGATACGAAAGTGAAGAAGGGGCATGCAAAGAAGGAGAAGAGGCAGAGGAAGAAAGAGGAGGGGAAGATAGAGGAAAGGAAGAACATGTGGAGTAAAATCAGTCAAATGTATATTCTTTAGATCCCAGAATAAGTCTAATGGGGGTTGGAAATGCTTAGTAATGTGGACTGAGAAGCAGAAGGTCCTAGAGCTGATGAAAGTGGCGCCTCTCAGGGCAAGCCTGGGACACACAACCTGGGGTTTTCCTGGGTCAACTCTGCAACTTTTTGTTTCCCCGCTTTTCAAAGCCTGTAGGATGGCTTCTCTATGCAGAGAAGGAGTAGGGGGTTGTAGCATTGTGGGTGATGGATAGGGTGGGATGAAGGATAAAAACTTTGTCCCAATAATGTAAAGGTATCATGTTCTGTTCTTACAGATTTCAGTCTGTAAGAATGAAGCTATATAAGATGGTTCTAACAGTTCCTGAAGCAGCAGTCTTCAGATAGCTAATTATGACAGTATCTAACATTTATTTATCATAGCTCCAGCCACAGGACCTTTACATGTAGAAACTCACCTTTCACATACCATAATCCTATGAGGCAGAAATTATTAGTTTTTCCCTTTCTTTTAGATAAGGAAACTGAGGTTTAGAGAGGTTTAGTGACTTGCCCAACATCTCGTAGCTAGTAAATGAGGAAAGCAGGATTTAAATCCTAGTTACTCTGACTCCAGTATCGAACTGTTAAACCACTTTAGGCCATGAGACCAAGATCTCCTGGTCATGTGAGGAGAAGAAGGCTGGATTCACTCAAGCTCCAGAATTCTTATTCCAGACCAAAAGAACATACATGACAAAGGGAATTTTCACATTTGGCTTGTTGAGTAATCTCAGTGCTTTGATGTGTATGAGGGCATAGATGCTGGCTTCAAAGTTGTGGTTCTTGGTATAATTATGAATGAGAGGCAATGGGTAGGGTAGAAAGTATAGACAGTCCTGAAATCTAGTCCTGGCTCTGATAATGAGTGGCCCTGGGAAAGTCACTGAAGCTCTCAACCTTTGTTTATTTGTAAAGGGGAAATAATTATCTGATATCTAACTTGCAAAGATGTTGTGAGTTAAATATGTATCTATAAAACTATAACATATAAAACTACATATATAACATTAACTACATATAACTGTATAAACCACAGGTTCCCAACTCCTGGGCCATGGACTGGTACCAGTTTGTGCCCTATTAGGAACCAGGCCACATAGCAGAAGGTGAGCGGTGAGCAAGCGAATCTTCATCTGTATTTACAGCTGCTTCCCACTGCTTGCATCACCACCTGAGCTCCTGTCAGATTAGTGGAGGCATTAGATTCTCATAGGCATGGGAACCCTGTTGTGAACTACATGTGCAAGGGATCTAGGTTGCACGCTCCTAGATGAGAATCTAATTCCTCGTTGTTGTCTCTCTGCAGATGGGACCGTTTAGTTGCAGGACAACAAGCTCAGGGCCCCCACTGATTCTACATTATGGTGAGTCATGTAATTACTTTATTATATATTACAATATAATAATAATAGAAATAAAGTGCACAATAAATGTAATGTGCTTGAATCATCCCACAATCATCCCCTCTACTGACCCTGGTCTGAAAAAAATTGTCTTCTGCAAAACTGGTCCCTGGTGCCAAAACAGTTGGGGAGCACTGATATAAACTATATACAAAACTCTCTCTAGAGGTATATATTTATATATAGATAAAAGCTGAATACCATGTAACATATTTGGTGCCTAGTAGACACTGAATACTTGACATTCATGTTATCGTGAATGTTACTATTTTTGTTCTAACTTCAACAGGCTTATGGGATAAATATTTGTCCCCAGAAAGTTTCTTTGATTGAAATTACTCACCCAAACAAATGCCCCATATTATTTAGAGGAGAAATGAAGTCTTTTTGAGGCTTGCTAGTTTAAACATTAGTACTGGGTTGTTAATCTGGCTGAACGAATTGAAAATGGACGAAACATCTGCAGCCACATGGAAACAATCAACAACCATGCATGCCTCAAAATAGGTGAATTTTATCAACGTCGAAGGAATGACTTGGTGCCAAATTACCCATTAGGGTGGCTTCCCTATCTTAGGTTAGAAACCATCCTGCCTCTCAGAGGCACGGCCATTGGCCACTAGCTTCTGTTTCAGGGCTGTAGAGATGGTGACAAGAGGAGAGCCTGGAGCAGGTCAGACATACTGGCAGGTGCAGCAAGAATCAAGTTGTAAATAACTCAATAAATGTTAGAGAATGGGATGCGTGGCATTTGAAATAATAAGCGAGCCTTCTCTGAGCAGTCATTCCTCCTAACCTTTTGGAAAATTACACTGACCTGCATCTTGGCAAAGGGCATTTATTAAAAAGAGAGCTGGCCAGACTTGCGGAAGCCATGGTGAGAGGGGATTTTCAGCAGGAGGCTTGGCAGGTGGATGGACTTGGAGGCCCTGGGGTGAGCCCACGTGGTCTTCGAATTGCTTACTGTTCAGAACTTACATTTGGGGAGAGAATAGAGGCAACGAACTCAGACATCTACTTCAGCTCCTGTTAGTTGCAATTGTGTGGGAATATAGACCCTCTGCCACATAACCTTCTGTTTATTTTTTTTTCTCCCCAACCAAGGCTAGAGTCCTGGAATGTACATATCTCCATTTAGAGCTTCTGGAGATAACTTCTAGGTTTTGTTTCTAACAGTATGCTAGATGGCCATGTAGGGCTTAAGTTCAAAGTACCCTTGCTGTGTGTGGGAACTGGTTGGTGACCTTTGACCTAATGAATTCATTTGAGTCAAATCCCAGCTGGAATGTGTTTTGTGGGCATGCCCGAGATATGCTTTTCATATTTCAGGTTGGGGCACATTAAGGGATCATGACATTAGTTTTGTAGACCATAGCTGCTTTTTATATTCTAAAAAAAATAAAATAGGGCTAGGTATGGTGACCCACACCCACAGTCCCAGCACTTTGGGAGGCTGAGGTGGGAGGATTGCTTAAGCCCAGGAGTTCAAGGCAGGCCTAGGCAACATAGTAAGACCCTGTCTCTACCAAAAAATAATAATAATAAAAATAGCAGCCAGGCACGGTGGCTCAGGTCTGTAATCCCAGCACTTTGGGAGGTCGAGGCAGACGGATCATGAGGTCAGGAGATTGATACCATCCTGGCTAACATGGTGAAACCCCATCTCTACTAAAAATACAAAAAATTAGCTGGGCATGGTGGTTCGTGCCTGTATTCCCAGCTACTTGGGAGGCTGAGGCAGAACAATCATTTGAACCTGGGAGGTGGAGGTTGCAGTGAGCAGAGATCACACCACTGCCCTCCAGCCTGGGCAACAGAGTGAGACTCTTTCTCAAAAAAAAAAAAAAAACAAAACAAAAAAGCGTTAGCCAGGCATGGTGGTACACAATGTACAGGCACACACCTGTAGTCCCAGCTACTTAGGAGGCTGAGATGGGAGGATCACTTAAGACCCAGGAAGTCGAGTCTGCAGTGAGCTATGATTGCACCACTGCACTCCAGCCTGGGTGACCAGGGTGAGACCCTGACTCAAAAAAGAAAGAAAATAGAAAATGTCAGAATGTTTTACATGTTATATGCGAAACCCAAATATTTAAAGCATGTCAGATGGAGCTGCAGCAGTTGAAACCTACAGAAGAACCATCTCATTTAAACTACCTCCTTTTTCTCTGTGGTCTCTTAAGATGCTCGGAGCAAGATGTGAAAATACATTTCTAGAGAATCTAAAGGACTGTTTGCATTGAACCATGGTGTGGTTTTGGAACTCACTGACGGTACTGTGTTTCTTCAGCAAAGAGCATCATACCCTTGTAATGGGCCTGGAAACCATCTTGTTAGGCTGAGTGCTTGGTATGAATGAAACAAGTGGGTATGGTCTTTCCTATGGGAACAGAATTTGAATGCTGAGCTTCTCTGGGTGAGCAGACCCTGAGAAATGGCTCATGGCATCCAAAGACACAGGACGCCAGTTTTATAAACTTAGCATGCCATTTTGTTCTTAAGAAACATGAGACACCTCTATTATAGAAACTTACCTGTTCATGTCATCAGTTTGGGCATATCACCTGTGCTGGTGGAGCTCAAGCTCAAAAGGAATTGGATTCCTTCAATTGGTTTTTACCCTGGTGCTGCAGACTGTGAGTTCGAATACAGGGGAGTGAGTGAACTTTCCCCTTATTTGGATATTGTTGCCTGGTTAGAGCCCCTTTTCCTTGAATGGTAGGATTGTAGTCTCACAGGATGTAATCCTCCCACCCCTCTCTATTTTATAAAAGAGAAAATGAAACCTCAGAGAGGTTAAGTGTCTGGAAACAGAGACTTGAACGATGTCAGAAGTAATTTCTTTCCATCTCTCATCTTTGGCTCTTAGCTGCATATTAGCATAAAGCTTTATGGAGCTCTTGGGACACAGACAAGCTGCCTCCCCAGGGTTGAAAATGTGGAGGCCAACAGATACCTTTTTTTTTTTTTAATTGTATAGCTTTGACTAACTGGAAAAGTTGTACTGATCTTCTTTCTTACGCTTCCAAAATTCCTAAGGAAGATAACTGGCCCAGCTCATTTTGAGAGCTCACCCATGGCCATCAGCTAAGGCCAGGGGTGTTGCTATGCAAAGCTGTCACAGCTTCAGTGGGAATAACATGGGAGGAGCTGGAAAAAGGGGCAGTTCCACAAATTAAGGAGGGAGGTTGAGGGATAGGGCTGGATAGAAAGAAAAAAAGCAAGTATTTGCTTTAAGAGCCTATTACCTTCCATAGTGCCTTACTTTCTTAAAACCTCATTATAGGACCATGTTCATTCATTTGTTAATTATTATTATTATTTTAGACAGAGTCTCATTTCCGTCGCTCAGGTAAGAGCGCAGTGATGGGATCACAGATCACCACAGCCTTGACATCCTGGGCTCAGGTCATCTTCCCACCTCAGTCTCCCGAGTAGCTGGAATTGCAGGTATACACCACCATGCCAGGCCAATTTTTTTTTTTTTTTTTTTCTTGGAGAGACAGGGTTTTTGCCATTTTGCCCAGGCTGGTCTGGAACTCCTGGGCTCAAGTGATCCTCCTGCCTGAGACTCCCAAAGTGCTAGGGTTATATAAGCCACTGTGCCTGGCTGAGAATTGTTTCATTTATTTGTTCTCTCAACTATTATTTAATGATCATCTCATAGGTACCTGACATGTTATAACATGCTTGTTGATTCTAAATCATTGAGTCAAATTAGAATAAGGACAAATAGGCTGGGTGTGGTGGCTCACTCCTGTAATCCTAGCACTTTGGGAGGCCAAGATGGGCAGGTCACCTGAGGTCAGGAGTTCAAGACCAGCCTAGCCAACAAGACGAAACACAATCTCTACTAAAAATACAGAAATTAGCCAGCCATGGTGGTGCGTGCCAATAATTTCAGCTATTCAGGAGGCTGAGGCAGGAGAATCGCTTGACCCTAGGAGGCAAAGGCTGCAGTGAGCCAAGATCACACCACTGCACTCCAGCTTGGGCAACAGAGCAAGACTCTGTCTCAGAAAAATAAAAAATAAACAAAAAATAAGGACAGATAATATGAGAGTTATAATACGAGTGATACTAAACAGAGAAAACAGTTCATCTTTGCTCTAAATGTGTGTGTTGTATCTGTTTATCTACCTATCTTTACCAGGCTGAATACTCCATCAGAGCAGAGATTTCATCTTAGTTATTCTCATAAAATCTAAAATGTAAACAGTATGGTTGAAAGGTTAAGAACACTGGCTTTGAAGCCAGACTTTCTGGGTTCCAATCTTAGCTTCACCACTTGCTTTTTAGCTATCTGACCTCAGGAAGGTTACTTAACTTCTCTGTGCATAAATTTCCTTATCTATGAAATGAAGAAATTGATAGCTTCTACTTCATAGGGTGTGTAAGTACTAAATGCATTAGTATATGTAAAATACTTAGAATAGTACCATGCTATTTAGTCAATACTCAATAAACATTGAGTTCTGATGACCTGTTAGTATTCGAAGGAAGAATATGATAATCCACACTGGGGGAAATGTTTGGCTTTGGGGCTGATGCAAAGCACCTCTTTTCCTTTCCTGGTGCAAAGTCTGAGCAGCATTCAGAACCAAGGATCCAAGCTCATAGCATCGCATAGAATGTGTTTTTCTTGGCTGCCCCTTCACCCAGAGGGTAAAAGACAATGAAGCAATCAAACTCCAAATAAAAGTTGCAATACGATTTTCTTTTCTACTTCAAGGAATCTTTCAGCTGTACCATTCCGTGCAGTTTCTGCATAGGGGGTATTGATGATGTGCCATATTTCATTATATTCAGCACTCTACTTTGTGAACAAAGAGAGAGAAAGCTCTGCTCAATGCCTGAGGAACATGTTCTCCTTTATCCAAATGGAGAGTATCCAGGTGGAAATACCACCTGTGGGTAGAGCTGGGTTATAGCCAAGAGGAACACTTCAGCAGAACTGATCTGAAAGAGACCTTAGTTTCTGCACTAATGGATTAGAACCTAGGGCTGCTATTGGATATAACCTGCCACCAAACATAGACTGCAGGATGGTGTTTTTCAAACCTGAATGTGCCTATGAGTTCTCTGGGGATCTTGTTACAATACAGATTCTGACTCAGTAGGTCCAGGATAGAATCTGGGATGCGGCTTTTGTAACAGGTGCGCAGGCAATTGTGAAGCTGCTAGTTTGTGGACCACACTTTGAGTAGCAAGGATGTTGCATATCCTGCAGTCTCCCTGGCTTATTTACCACCCCTTTATTTACTGTAACATTGCTCTCAGATAACCATATTGTTGACAGCATTGCAGAACTTGATTATTTATTCACATGTTAAACAAGTATTTATTGAGCATCAACTCTACTCCTGAACTGTTATAAATGTCATGAATTTATTCCAAACTCGTGTTTCTAAGCCTTAGTCCTATTGGTATTTTGGGCTGGATGATTCTTTGTTATAGGGAGCTGTCCTGTGCATTGCAGGGTATTTGGTAGCACCCCTGGTCTCTACTCACTGGATGTCAGTAGCACTTTCTCCCCCAAACTGTGACATTGCCCAGGTTCCCCTGAAGGACAAAATCACTCTGGGTGGAGAACCAGTGGGTCAACTCAAGATTGATCAGCTGTGACAACAGAAACTACTACATACAAAGTCTGTGCTTTGCAGACATAGTATTGCAAGCATGAAGTGTTATATGTGGATGAGCTTGTCTGAGCCTTGTCACAGTGTTCAGTTTCCCAGATGAAGGGGTGAAGCTCATGGTACAATTGAGATTTGAACCCTGGTCTTCAGGAGCCAAGCCCCAAATGTTATCCACTATACAACACTGCCTTCTCTGCACTTTCCTGCCTATTTTTGACTTAGATAAGCCACTGGGCCTCCTTGGTTTAGTGTCACTCTGTTTCAGTACTATGATGATAATTACAACATCTCTTCGTGCATTTAAAGAGGTGGAATAGTGCAGTAATTAAAAGCTCTCTGGGGCTGGACATGGTGGCTCACACCTATCATAGAATTCCAGCACTTTGGAATGCCAGGGTGGGAGTATCACTTGAGCCCAGGAGTTTGAGACAAGCGTGGGCAACATTGTAACACCCTGTTTCTACAAAATTAAAAAATTAGCAAGGCATGGTGGCATGTGGTCTCAGCTAATTGGAAGGCTCAGATGGGAGGATTGCTTGAGCTTGGGAGGTCTAGGCTTCAGTGAGCCATGTTTATGCCACTGCACGCCAGCCTGGGTGACAAAGCAAGACCCTGTCCTAAACAACAACAAAAACAAACAAAAAAACACTCTCTGGAACTTACCTGGCCCCACCATCTACTACATTATTTATTTAATTAGCCATTTATTTAGAAATTTTAGTTAATTTCTATTTAAACTTTTTTCTTGTATGGCTACATTCTATTTCACATATTTGCAGGGTACAGGTGAGAATTTGTAACATACCTAGAATGATCATGCATGGAATGATCAAGTCAGGATATTTGTTTTAAGTCTGTTTTCTCTTACTCATATGTGGAAAAGGGATAACAGTACGTGCCTCATGGTAATATGTGGTGTTGCTATTATCAGGAGGTAGGAGAGTGTCTAAGGCCAGTATTAGTGCATAAACTAATATGCTACTTCCTTTGTATCTTCCTTTTGGTTTTTCTTAATATCTAAGAATTCGTGGTGGACAAATCCTACTAGTCGTTTTTCTTTTCTTCCAGGATTCTGACTAATGAGCACCCACACAAAGCGCTGGGTTCATAACTGCACCTCCCTACCCACAACACTTCCGAAGCAGAGTTTCAATTTCCAAAGCAGGGTTTCAAACCTCGGCCGGGAACATGGCTAGGCCTGAGGCTGAGTAGAGCCTCTGTGATACTGTGATAGAATAAAAAATACATATTTGATCTTCTTCCTTGGTTCTTAATATAGAGGCCCTAAAACCATTTTAATGTTCTGAGTCAGATAGGGGTGAGAGGAGAATCTTTTGTTACTCTTAATAAGTCACTTTGAACCA
This sequence comes from Plecturocebus donacophilus, assembly GCA_004027715.1. NCBI lineage: Eukaryota > Metazoa > Chordata > Mammalia > Primates > Pitheciidae > Plecturocebus > Plecturocebus donacophilus. Next base: position 17,174 of record PVKP010031449.1, on the reverse strand, counting down.
TACCTGAGTGTATGTAAATGAGGTGATTCTTGGCGGGCCCCTAGCTAGCTTCAGGATAGGGGCTGGTTACCAGAGGAACCAACCATGTGATTAGAGGGTTGGAACTTTCAGGAAGGGGGAAGGGGCTGGAGATTGAGCTGATCACAAATAGCCAATGATTTAATCTATCATGCTTGTATAATGGAACTTCTATGAAATCCCCTTCCATGAAATGTACAGGCTCAGAGAGCTGCTGAGTTGGTAAACACATCCATGTGCCAGGAAGGTGGCATACCCCAATTCCACAGGGACAGATGTCACCATGCTTAGGATCCTTCTAACCTCACCCTGTGTGCCTCTTCTTCTGATGTGCATTTGTATCCTTTATGCTAAACCAGTAATAGTAAATAAATGGCTTTTCCTGAGTTCCATGAGCCATTGTAGCAAACCATTGAACATGGGGTGCTGGCGGGGGAACCCCTGATTTATAGTTGGTCTATTAGAAGTACAAGAGACTCAGAACTTGCAATTAACATCTGAAGTGGGAGCAGTCTTGAGGGACTGAGCCCTTAACCTGCAGGGTCTGATGCATATCCTGGGTAGTTGGTGTAAGAATTGTATTCTTGGACACCCAGTTGGTTGTCTGAAGAGTTGAATAATTGGTTGTTGGTGTGGAAAAAAACCATACATTTGATGTCAGAAGTGTTATGAGTAGAAACAGATCTTAGTGTCCTACTCCTTCTATATTAGTTCATTTTCATGCTGCTGATAAGGACATACCTGAGACTGGGCAATTTACAAAACAAAGAGGTTTATTGGACTCACAGTTCCACATGGCTGGGGAGGCCTGACAGTCATGGGAGAAGGCAAGGAGGAGTGAGTTACATCTTACATGGATGGCAGCATGCAAAAAGAAAGCTTGTGCAGAGGAACTCCCATTTCTAAAACCATCAGATCTCATGAGACCCAATCACGATCAACACTATCAGGAGAACAGCCTGGGAAAGACCCACCCCCATGATTCAGTCATCTCCCACTGGGTCCTTCCCACAACACATGGGAATTATGGGAGCTACAAGATGAGATTTGGGTGTGGACACAGAGCCAAACCATATCACGTTCTTCACCATGTTAAAGACTATTGACTTACAGGTCAGGTCCGACTTTGAGATAGCCATTGAGGGGTGAGGCCAAAGGCCTATAGGGTCCTGAAGATGGATAAAGAGGGATGTCTAGGGGGTGTGCAAAGAGAAAGTGGTAAATGGTGGGCCCTAACTCTGCAGTACCCTATTCCTTGCCCTTTAATAAGCCATGTTCCAGTGAGTGTTGCTCTCTGAGCAATTGCATTCATCCCTTCTTCTTTTCTTGGAGCAGACTGATGGGTGGAAAGAGTTAGCACCTTTCTTCCCACAGACAAGAATGATAGCCTCTCCTTTATGGACCAAGGAAGAAATGTGGAATCTGTAGAAGGGTCTGCCCTTAACTCTCACCTTGGTTTTCAGAAATGAGGAAATTGACCTCATTTTTCTTTTACCAAATCAATTTTCATCCCTTTGGCATTTGTTACATTCACTCAGTCAATCGTTTAATTGCTTCATCCAGGTGGCTGGTGGGGGTCACAACTGCTCCTCTTTGGACACCCTCTGCTTCCAGCAATTATCCCTGTCTCCCCTTCGGAGCAGTGCCATATGCCAGAGTGGGGCTTGTCGGGGACCTGGGCCAGGCTTAAGGAGTTTTAATTTAGTGTAATAATCAAGACTGATACCCTTGTACAAAATGCTCAGATAGAGTATACATTCATACTAAAAGAGTTTTCATTGTCTTTTTTAAACCCATTGCATTTTTGTTACTCATTTATTGACATCTTGCTGTTTTCACTTAGCAGTATCTGTGTAGCCCTGGTAAATCATTTTAATGGTATTCTAAGTGCAACAGGAAGCTAATGGAAGTTTTTGAACACAGGAGTATATTGTGTTCTTTGGGAAATTATTTCCACATCAAGTCCAACGCATCTGTGAGAAGCATCCCAAGACCCCAGCCTCCCAAACCCTGCTCACGCCTCCAGTTGTTTTTTATACCCACACCCTGGGTATTTTAGATACCATTGCCTACTCCCCTCCCTGATATTCTCACACCCAGACTTCAGCCACACGGCCGCCCTCTCCCCAAAGCTCCATCACTCACTCTTCTCTTTGTACTCACGAGTAATTCCTATATCTGAAGAACGGATTTCCTTTCAACTTGACTTCTTTGAAGTCCTATGCCTTTGAATGATTTCCACTTCTTTTATTCTTGAGGAAAATTCCTAGCGGTTGTTTTCATGAACATCAGTGATGGGAGTTTGCTACCAGCAAATATACTCTGCCATTGTCTTCTTGGTGAATAGCAAATATCAGAGATTAAAAGAATCTAATGGGTCATAGAAGATAATTGACCAACCAGGGCAAGAATCCATTTTGAGGGCTAATGGTCATCAGATTAAATACTTCCAGGAACTAGGAACTCACTACCTCCAAGGCCAGTTTATTTCATCATTGGACAGCCTTGACTGTTAGACGTTTTTCTTACATTTTTCCTTTTCTGAAATGCCACCCTTCTTAATCTTTAACTTATACTTCCAAAATCAAAGTGTTCTCATTACCTTCTTAGTGTTTCATTGTAATTTCCTCAAACCACAATGACTATTTGCTCACAAAGCATATAGCTTGCTTAATTTTTATTTTTATGTTTTACATCTTTATCAAGGTAAAATTGAAATTCAATAAATTGCACATACTCAAAAGTATAGAATTAGATGCATCTTCACTTACATATACACTTTCAAAACCATGATCATCAAAATAGTGAATATATTCATCATTTCCAAAAGTTGTCTCATGGCCCTTTTATAATGTCTTCTTACCCCTTCCTCTTCCATTTCCAGGAAGCCCTAGCTTGCTTTCTGTCATGAGTTTGCATTTTCTAGAATTAAGAATACATGAAATCATACAGTTTGTACTGTTTCTTTGTCTGGGTATCATCACATAGCATCATTACTTTGAAATTCATCCTTTTTGTAGTGTGTATCAATAGTTCATTGCTTTTTATTGTTAAATGTTTTACTGTATGGATGTACCATACAGTAAACAATATAGATGTTTCTGGTAAATAAGTCCAGTAAGGCTTTTATGAACATTGTGTACAAAATCTCTGTGCACATATACTTTGTTTTCTGTTGAGTAAATACCAAGAACTATCATGGCCGGATGGTATGGTAAGTATATGTTTAATTTTTGAAAAAGCTGCCAAATCGTTTTCATGTGCTCATGCCGTTTTACATTCCTACCAGCGGGGTATGAGAGTGTTAATTACTCCTCATCTTCACCACTCCTTGAAATGGTCAATCTTTTTATTTTTAACCTCTGCTCATTTTCGATCCTGTGATCTTAGAATACATTAGACATGTCTTCATCTCTCCCAAGCAAAGATCTGTGATGGTGTGCCTGCCACGTTTTATTCTTCAGAGCTCCCTGGTTATGTTGCATCATCTACTCAACAAAAACTATTAGGATTTACTATGTGCTGAGCCTTGTGTTGCTCAGGATACCTGGATCAAGGCAACTAGGTTGATTTCTAGCTAACAATTCCAGGGCTTATGACGTGGTTTGCAATGGATTGCCCACCCAGTGAAATGGAAGTCTGGATATTGAATAACATGATGTGTTTGAATACCACAAATGGTTCACTAGCTTGAATGTAGGGTTAAGACAGCAAGAAATAAGGTGAGACAGCATTATGAAGTCCCTTGTCTACCATATTAAAGGATCAGTGATGCTGGCCATCAGATAATTTTGAGAAATGGAAAGGCATGTTTGGATCTGTTCTATATAAAACTCACTTTGATGGGATAAAAGATTCTCTTTGTCTTGCAATACAGGCCCTGGCACGCCCCTCTCTCTCTCCTCTCTCTCTCTCTCCTCTCTTGATTTATCATATTCTTTGGATTCCCCTGGGTGGATTTGGAGCATTTCTGTCTGTTTCAAACCTCACACATCTTTGGCTTTTAAAGTCTAAGTGATGGTACCTATTTTGGGTCCCAACTACTGTGTTCTTTGGATAAGAATATGGTTTTTCAGGTGTCATTGCTGAAAGAGAAGGGACGTCCTTGTAGAAATGACCATTGATTTGGGCTGTCATGTTACCTGCCAGAGCCCTGCAGGAGTGTACTTTCCTGGGGTGTCCATTTGTCAAGATGCTGAGGAAAACCACCTTGGTAACAGAGGTCAAGGGAGAGTCTGGACTTTGGGGTTTGGTGTGTATGTGTGTGTGTGTATGTGCACACACACACATGCACAGTACTGACATTTAGTTGTGACACCCTGGTATGGTTGCACCATTGTTAACCTATTAAAAGACTTTCATTTTGGTTAGTGAAGAGGAGCTTCCTGGTGCTCCCTAGTCACCATGATCCCCTGGTCTTGCCCAAAAGGGATCCCGGTACTTTGCTCTAATGTTGCAGCTGGTATCCTTCTCAACTGGTCAATACCTATGCCATGATGGTTTTTATGGTCATTAAATATTTTAAATTCACATCACCATCAAAAAACACAAATTAGCAGCCAAAAAAAATGACTCTGCCAGTCTGAGCCTGGGTGTGTGTGTGTGTGAACACATATATTTATGTAGACCAGGCTGTGCGGAAGGGGGTACTTACGTGCTTAGAAATAAAATCACAGTAGAATATCTCTTTAAATCAGCATAAATGTTTCACCAATAAAGCAGTGGTGTCTGAAGGGAAACCATATCATGGAGAATCACCCAGGCAAATCAGAATGAACACACCAGCTATGGTTTATATTTTGCAGAAACTTAAAAGATTCAGTGTCAACTTCTAAGTCAGTGGCTGATTTTTCCAAGCAGGGGATATTTTCTTTCGTCCTGACTAGCAGTTGGTTTGGAGCAATAGCTGGAGTAATTTTTTTTTAGTTAACTTAATCATCATACTTGATTTTTAGACACTGAAATTGCCCATAATTGTGTCTGTCCTATCTCTATGGTAATATGGAAAATTATAATGGATTATCTTTTTGTTTTCCTGGTCATTTGTTGATGCCTTTTTTGTTGTAAGGATGTGAAAACATAAGGCAATTTCACCAATTACTGGTAATGTTATTCAGATATTTATTTTATGCATGCATAATCAGCCATAAATATATTTTAGCTAATGGAGATGACAAGGGTGTAATATAATTTGAGCCCAAACAAATTCAAAATAACATTAAGAAAGTAACACAAAACCATGGGAAGGAAAGAAATAAGCAGCTCAATCTGTCTTTAGTTTCACTTATGCCAGATCTTCTAGTGTGGACTGGGTCTTTTGGGTTAAAATAAAATGATGAAAGAGCTTAGTAAACTGCATGGTGCATAGTAGGTACTTAATAAATAGTTATTTTCTTTCTTTGTCTCTAAAAACACAGTTGACTATGATGGCATACTTTGCTGTCATAGTGTTCGCTGTAGACTGAATGTTTGAGTTTCTCCAGAGTTTATATGTTGAAATCTAGCCCCATGTGATGGTATTAGAGGGTAGAATCATTGGGAGACAAGTAGGAGATGAGAGTGGATCCTTCAAGAATGGAATTCGTGCCCTTATAAGAAGAAGCACAAAAGAGATTTTTTTTTTTTGAGACTGAGCCTCGTTCTGTCACCCAGGCTGGAGTGCAGTGGCATGATCCTGGCTCACTGTGACCTCCACCTCCCAGGTTCAAGTGATTCTCTCACCTCAGCCTCCTGAGTAGCTGGGACTACAGGCATGTGCTACCACGCCGGGCTAATTTTTTTGTATTTTTAGTGGTGATAGGGTTTCACCATGTTGTCCTCTCAGATATGAGAGGCAATTATATCTGCAAACTAGAAAGAGAGCCCTCACCAGACCCCAGATCTGCCAGCATCTTGATCTTGGACTTCCCAGCCTCTAGAACCACGAGGAATAAATGCGTGTTGTTTATGCCACTCAGTCTCCAGTATTTTTATTATAGCAGCCCAAACTGACTAAGACAGTATTATTTCATCCAAGTCCGTTAAAGCTCTTCCCTCTGCTCTCCAGCCTGATGACCAAATCTAAGGGTGCACAAAGAAAGCACCGCAGAACCGCTGGAGTCTTGGAATTAGAGCCAGGACCTAAGTCCATAGGAAAAAAAGTACAAACATGGAACTTTTCCCTTCCCATCCCCAAAAGTGCCCTGAAAACAGAGCCTGCCGTGACCCCATTTTATCTCATTCACACGTTCTAGTCAAGTGCCTGTCTGCTACAAACTTCATTTATAGGTTACCTTTACACTTTGATATCTTGAGTTTGTGAAAGCCTGGTAAATCCAGGCAAATTTCTTCTTTCAGAAAAGACGCCTAGCAGCTGCCCAACTAAAAACCCTTCCTCTTTGAATACTGATTATGACAGGGAGAAACTCATTTAGTTGCTAATCTGCCTTTAACACCTGCTAACCTTCATTTCTGTTAAAGAGACTCTGTAACCTGTTCCTGGCAGTCTTCCAGCTGGGGTGGCACCAGAGAACAGGGGGCAAACAATCCTCAAATCTGGAGGCACTCCTATTTTTGTAATTCCAGGAAGGCCCACGTTAGACTATTTTAAATTGTTGTTGCTTTGCCCAGAGGAAAAGCATGTGAATGAATTATGAGCAGGTGGCTTCTTGTGAAGGAACCTGTTACCTCCCCACTGCTACACGGCTTCCTTCCTAGCCCAGCAAACCATCTGGGGGTCCCAGTAGTGCCAGTGACTATGTCTGGAGGCCTTTCATTGCCTTGTAATAAGAGAAGAGAGTCACATTTATATCCAGGAGTGAAGAAAAATAGGGGCATTTGGAGCTTTGGTGAGGAAGTCTGGGATAGCTTTGCAGTTATGGGGGAGGATATAGAAAGTTTTCAAATGTCAAAGGAGCATTTTCCTTGCTTACACTCTAAAACAAATGCAGTGGCAGCTGTCCATGGCCTCACACCTCCCTGGTGGGTTTCTTTTGCTGTTTGCTCTTTCTTCCACATGCTCTGGTAGGAGGGCCCTGATGTCTGTCTCTGTCTTTGGAAATAGAATTCATATGTTTTAAGCCTGTCAAACAATTGCATGCCCAAGGGGGTGTTAAATGAGAATCCTGGGCCACAGAGTGGCATCCTCAATCATGCGTAACCCAAAAATAAGTAAATGTCTATTTGCCCCTTGACAGTCTTGTTCAAGGAAAGTGCTTTAGATTCTGGCTACACTTTCCAATATCCACGCCACTCAATGTGGCATCTAGTTCCTGTTTGCTATTTCTGTACAAGCAGGAGAAGCTGGCTGAGGGCGTGAGGGGCTTAGTTGAAGTATGTATTTATTTATAATTTCTGTGTTGCCTGTGCCACTGGAACTGATGCTAACCCTTGTGGTCCTTAGGGATAGATTTAAAATGAGATCCCAAGTAAGATCATTTAGACTGAAACTAGAAGAAGTTTTCACATCTTCATCTCCAGACTCACGCCTCCCAGAATTATTGGAGCAAGAGTACAAAGGTACATAGCAGGAAATTTTCTGAGGCCGAATTTGAATCCAGGTCTGCTTGATTTTGAAGCTGGTGATACTAACTTCAGTGATGTAGTTGTTACTGTATAATTACCAAATTATAAACAGCGTGGTTCTAACAGTTGTATTACAATATGACATCATCTGAGTGTGACAAATTACATACTGTGCTGCCTCACTCACTGTTTCATTTTGTTGCATAGCAACCATTTCAATGCTTTGAGTTGCATATGTCCGTATTTATATACCGTGTGTTAAATTTCTAATTTTTCAAACACCATGCTCTTATAGAGTGAAAACGTCTAAACATTAAAAATTTCACGAAACTGGCTATTATTAAAAAGTCAAGATCCCAGCACTTTGGGAGGCCAAGGCGGGCAGATCACGAGGTCGGTAGTGGGAGACCAGCCTGACCAACATGGTGAAACTCCATGTCTTTAAAAAAAAAAAAAAAAAGTCAAGAGACAACAGATGCTGGTGAGGCCATGGAGAAAAGGGAACCCTTATAACACTGTTGATAGGAATATAAATAAGTCCAGCCACTGTAAAAAAGAGTTTGGAAATTTCTCAAATAACTTAGAACTATGATTTGTCCTGGCAATCCCATCACTGAGCATATATCCAAAGGAAAATAAGTCCTGCTACCAAAAGACACATGCACTCATACATGCCTTGAAGCACTATGCACAATAGCAAAGATATGGAATCAACCTTGATGCCCATAAACAGTGGATTGGATAAAGCAAATGCGGTACATATACACAATGGAATACTATGTGGCCATAAAAACAACTAAATCATGTCCTTTGCAGCAACATGGATGTAGCTGGAGGCCATTATGCTGAGCAAAGTAGCACAGGAACAGAAAACCACATACCAGATGTTCTCACTTATAAGTGGGGGTGAAATATTGGGTATTCATGGACATAAAGCAGCTAACAGTAGACACTAAGGACTACTAGAAGCAGGGAGGAAGAAAGGGGGAGAGAAAAAATCTGTTGGGTAGTATGCTCAGCACCTAGGCAACAGGTACTCCTGTTGTCCACCAGACCTCAGCATCATGTTATATATACCCAGGTAATAAACCTGAACATGTACTCCCTGGATCCAAATAAGAGTTTTCAGGGCATGGTGGCTCAGACCTGTAATTCCAGTATTCTGGGAGGCTGAGGCAGGAGGATCCCTTGAGCCCAGGAGTTTGAGACCAGCCTGGACAACATAGGGTGACTTTGTCTCTCCAAATAATAAAAAATTAGCCCGCCATGGTGGTTCATTCCTGTGGCCCCAGCTACTCAGAAAGCTGAGGCAGGAAGATCACCTGAGCCTGGGAGGTTGAAGCTGCAGTGAGCTATAATCACGCTGCTGAACTCCAGCCTACGTAACAGAGCAAGACCTTGTCTCAAATAAATAAAAGTTGAAATTACAAAAAAAAGAAAATAACATTAATCTGCAGTAGGTCCCATACTAGGCCTTTTAGAGTTTTTTGTTTGTTTACTGAGCCATAATTAACATATAATAAAATGCACAGATCTAAAGTGTTCAGTTCATTAAGTATTAGTAATTATATATACCACTGTAACACCACTCAAAAGGACATAGATCTCCATCATCCCAGAAATCCTTTGGGTCCTTTCCAGTTAATTTTTCCCTACATCCTACTACCTGATTTCTGTCATCCTAGGTTAGTTTCATTTATATGTAGATTCCATAAATATGGTCATTCTTATGTGTTGGATGTTGTTTTGTTTCTGGATTCTGTTGCTTATACCGTTTTTGAGATGCACGTTGTGTGTATTTGTCATTTGTTATTTTTCTTGCTGTGTAGTATTCCATTGCAGACATCCAGCATTCTCCTGTGATGAGCATTTACGTTGTTTCCACTTTTCTGCAGTTAGGAACGTGGCTACTGTGAACATTCTTGTGGAAGGTTTGGGGTAAATGTGTTTTCATTTATTTTGAGTAGATAATTACAAGAAGAGTAGATGGATCATAAGGTACATGTATGTCAAACTTGAAGAACGAGCCACATAGTCCTTAAAGTATAGTAACATTATACTCTCACACTAGCAATGTATGTGACTTCCAGTTGCTCTTTATTCTTGCCCACATTTGATGTCAGTCTTTTTCATTTTAGTCGTTTTTCTGGGTGTCAAGTGCTATTTGATTATGGTTTTTAATTTGCACTCCCTTGATGACTAACAGTATTGGGTCCCTTTCAAATACTTGTTGACTATTCATGTATCTTCTTTTGTGAAGCATCTGTTTAAGTATTTTGTTAATTTTGAAAAATTAGGTTGCTCAATTGAATTGTTAATTTGTAGTTTTTTGTGTATACTGGATATAAGCCCATAGTCTTATATAGATGTTATATTTCCAAACCATAGTTTGTCCATTTTGCTAGTGGTGTTTTTTGATAAGCAGAAACTTTTAACTTTGATAAAGTCCAACATTTTCAAATATATATATTTACCATTTGTATTTTGGGGTCCTGTTCAAAAATTTCTTGCATACTCAAAGTCTTGAAAACATTCTTTTTTTTTTCCTAGAAATATTATGGCTCTGAGTTTTATGTCTAAGTACATAATTCATCTTGTGTATGTGGGGGGGAAAGTGTCATGGTTCATTTTTTTGTCTTATAAAGCATTCAGTTGTTTTATCAACATTTGTTTAAGAGGCATTCTTTACCACATAGAATTGACTTTGTATCATTATGTAAAATCCACTGACTATATGAATGTAGGTCTGTTTCTGCACACTCATCTAGTTCCATTGATGTAGTTTTCTGTCCTATGATCCTGCTGTTAAACTGTTTATTAACTGTAGCTTTAGAATAACACTTGACATCAGATAATGTTAGTTCTCCAGTTTTGTTCACATTTTTCAATATTGTTTTCATTATTCTAGACATGTAGATTTTCCATAAAAATTTTTAAAGTTATCTTAGGTAAGTCTAATAAGTAGCCTGCTGGAATTTTGATAGGAATCATACTGAAGTTATATGCCAGTTTAGGAACAATGAGTATCTTAACAGCACTGAGCTTTCCAATGTATGAACATTGTATATCATTTTATTTATTCATATTTTATTTATTCATGTCTTTTCTCAGTCATGTTTTCTGGGTTTGAATAAGTTTCATTACATTTATTTTCAGGTATTTGATATTTTGATGTTATTAAAAATTATATTGTTTCTTTTTATTTTTAAACTTCAAAATTTCCAAAAAGTATAAAGTACAGAATAAAGAAATGTTTTCAAAGCATTTAAAAGTTTCCAACATGATATTTTATCATCTCCTAATACTTGAATGTGTATTTTCTAAGAACAAGAACATTCCCCTAAATAGCCAGCATACAAACATAAAAAATCAGGAAATAGACATGTATCCACTATTAATAGATGGTCTTCAGCCTCTATTCAAGTTGTTGTCCCTAAAATGGTCTTTGTAAGAAGATAATCTGGTCCAGAATCATGTGTTACATTTAGTTGAACCAGTCTGAAACAGTTCCTCAATATTTCTTTGACTTTCATGACCTATGCAAACTGTAAGATTGTTTTGTAGAATTTGAATTGCTGTGATCTTACCTTTTAGTTAGATTCAGGCCATTCCTCTTGGGCAGAAATACCACAGAGCAAGACAGTGTTCTTACAGAGTCCTATCAAGTGACACATAATTTTGATTTATTCCTTTATTGATGATGTTCACTTTGATCAGTTGATAAAGGTGATGTCTATTAGGCTTTCCACTGTAAATTTACTATGTATATCCTTGTAATAAATATTTTGTATAGCGATATTTTGAAACTATCTTGTTCTTCATCAAACTTTGAATTTAATTATTATCAGTATAGGCTAATGCCTTCAGATTTTACTTAGTCAGCTTTAGTCCATTACTGTTATTTTTTATTTTGATGCTCAAGTTGTTGCAGATTTCGCTGGTAGGGGTACCTTCAAAATCTCCATGTCTTTTTAATACACTCCCATTAAAAAAAAAAAAAAGCTTTCTTACTTTTGGCACAAAGTGTTCCATATTGATTTTGTACTTCTTTTTTCTTTAGCCCTGGAATTAGCCATTTATCCAAGAAGCCCTTTTGTTTTATGTTTCCTTTTATTTTAGGATGGTATTTAGAAACCAAGATCTGAGCCTCAGGTGTGCTCAGTAGCTTCTTTGTATATTCCTATTTCTATATTTATGTGTATATCTATATATCTTATATGAGTGTCTGTCTTATCTACAATTGTTGAAAGCCAAAGGTTTACACCAGTATCTTTCATTCCAGCCCAACAGAGTTTATTCTAATTTTCTGCCTTTCCATGTTTGTAAATCTCTTTATTGACAATGAGAAGCCTAGCTCCCATTTCCCTCAATGTGTTTATTTGATCATTCCCATTACCAGTATCTAGTCATGGCTGTCACTCCTGCCCACTGGTGGCTATTCAGGCTCCAACAACTCATGCTGGGCTTCCCTCCCACACAGATGCACCTTTCAACCTGCAGGGGCTTTAGTGTCTAGCACCTGGCCAACTTCTCGTGTAGGCAGCCCTTTACTCTGCTCGACTCTGATGGCCTGTGATGGGCCATCTTCTCTTGTGGACCTCTTCTACACCATATTCAGCCCTCAACACCATGTACAGGCCCACAGCAACTTACCCTACTTCTCTGCAGGGTTGCTTAACTTGTTCAGCCCCACCTGATGGCTTTTGGACTGAATTGTTCAGGAATGAAAAGGAAGGGAAGAGTTACTGTGTTTTTAAATTTTAATTTTCAGTTGTTTGTGGCTTATATATAACTATACAATTAATTTTGTATCTCAATCTTGTGTCTTCTGACTTTTAAAAACTTACTAATTAGTTGTAGAAGTTTGATAGATTCATTTGGATATTCTCCTTCTACTTACACAACAATGTAGTTTGCAAATTATTAGAGGTTTATTTTTTTCAAATTTTTATAAAAAATGTTATTGCTCCAGTTATGATTTCCAGGATAATACTGAATACAAGTGGTGAGGGCAAACATCATTGCCTTGTTTTTTATCTTGGGGGTAAAAAGGGTTTATAATTTTAATATTAATTTTGATTAGATATTTGGTATATCTGTAGGTTTTTCATAGATGCACTTTATCAGCTTGAGAAACTTTTGAAATTCCCAATTTGCTGAGTTTTTAGTTATGAAAAGGTATGGGATTTCTGCATCTTTTTATTTTTTAATTGACAAAAATCGTATATATTTATGAAGTACAACATGATGTTTTGATATATTCATTGTTTGATATTGTCATTTGATAGTCATTGTGAAATGACTAAAGCTGATTCATAAATGCTTACGTAGCATTTTTTGGTGGTGAGACCATTTAAAATCTCCTCTCTCAGCAATTTTCACATATAAAATGATACTAATTACAGTAACCATAATATATAAGAGATCTCTTTAACTACTCCGTTCTAACTGAAATTTTGTGTCCTTTGACCAGCATCTCCCCAATTCCCCATTCTCCAGCATTACTTTTTTAGATTTAACATGTGAACTCATTCATGCAATATTTGTTTTTCTGGGCCTGGCTTACTTAACAAAGTGTCCTCCAGGTGCACTCATGTTGCCACAAATGGCAGGGCTTCTTTTTTAAGGCTGAATAATACTCTGTCGTGTATATATACTGTATTTTCTTTATCCACTCATCCACTGATGCACCTGTAAGTTAATTTCAGCTATGGTTGCTGCAGTGAACATAGTTCAGGTATTCCTTCAACATACTGATTTCATATCCTTTAGATACACAACCAGTAGAGAGATTGCTGGGTCAAACAATTGTTCTATTATTAATTCTTTGGGGAACCTCCATACTGTTTTCCATAATAGCTGTACTAAGTGATATTTTTACCAACACCATCTGAAGGTTCCCTTGTATCTACATTCCTGGTCAATACTTGTTATCTTTCATCTTGTTGGTAAGTCATTGTAATAGTTGTGAAGTGTTATCTCATTGTGGTTTTAATCTGCATTTTCCTGGTGACTAGTGATCTTGAGCATGTTTAAAATACTGTGGAAGACAGTGCGGTGATTCCTCAAGGATCTAGAAATAGAAATACGATTTGACCCAGCAATCCCATTACTGGGTATATACCCAAAGGATTATAAATCATTCTGTTAAAAGGACACATGCACACATAAGTTTATTGTGGCACTGTTAACAATAGCAAAGACTTGGAACCAACCCAAATGCCCATCAATGATAGATTGGATAAAGAAAATGTGGCACATAAACACCATGGAATACTATGCAGCCATAAAAAGGATGAGTTCATGTCCTTTGCAGGGACGTAGATAACACTGGAAACCATCATTCTCAGCAAACTGACACAAGAACAGAAAACCACACACTGCACGTTGTAACTCATAAGTGTATGTTGAACAATGAGAACACATGGACACAGGGAGGGGAACATCACATACTGGGGCCTGTTGGGGGTGGGGGGTTAGGGGAGGGATAGCAGGGGTGGGGGGATAGGGGAAGGATAGCATTAGGAGAAATATCTAATGTAGATGACAGGATGATGGATGCAACAAACCATCATGGCACGTGTATACCTATGTAAGAAACCTGCATGTTCTGCACATGTACCCCAGCACTTAAAGTATTATATACAGCCCCATTGGCATATAAAAAGTATTGAAAAAATAAAGCTGGAGGGAGATATTGGTCAAAGGATATAAAATTTCAGTTAGACAAGAGGAATAGTTCATGAGATCTATTGTACATTGTGTGACTATAATTAGTAATACTGTATGTGTGAAAATTGCAAAGAGAGTAGAGTTTGAATGTTCTCACCACCAAAATATGCTAAATATGTAGGGAATTGACATGTTCGTTAGTTTGATTTAGTCGTTTCACAATGGCTATCAAATGACTAGATCAAATAATGAGTATATCAGAATATCATGTTGTATTCCATAAGTATGTACAATTTTTGTCAATTAAGAAAAAATAAAATGATGTAGAAATACAATATATTTTATATACCTGTTTGTATGTTGCCTTTTGAGATATGTCTATTCAGATCCTTTGCCCATTTTAATCAGGTTGTTTCCTTGCTATTGAACTGAGTTGCCTACGTATTTTAGATGTTAACTCCCTCATAAGGTGTATGATTGGCAGATATTTTGTTCCATTCTGTAGGTTGCCTCTTCACTCTGTCAGTTGTTTCCTTTGCTGTGCAGAGGCTTTTTGGTGTGATGAAATCCCTTTTGTCTCTTTCTGTTTTTGTTGCCTGTATCTTTGGGATCCGATTGAAAAAAATCATTGCCCAGAGCAATGCAGTGGAGTTTTCCCCTCATGTTTTCTTCTAGTGGTTTTTTAGTTTCAGGCCTTATGTTTAAGTCTTTAATTTATTTCTGGTCAATTTTTGTATGTGATGCGAGATCAAGGTCTATTATTATTATTATTATTATTATTATTATTTGAAATGGAATCTCACTCTGTCACCCAGGCTGGAGTACAGTGATGTGATCTCAGCTCACTGCAACCTCCATCTCCTGGGTTCAAACAATTCTCTGCCTCAGTCTCCCAAATAGCTGGGATTACAGGCATCCTCCACCATGCCCGGCTAATTTTTGTATTTTTAATAGAGACAGGGTTTCACCATCTTGGCCAGGCTGGTTTTGAACTCCTGACCTCATGATCCACCCACCTCGGCCTCCCAAAGTGCTGGGATTACAGGTGTGAGCCACTGCACCCAGCAGAGATCCAGGTCTAATTTCATTCTTTTGTGTGTGGGTATCCAGTTTTCTCTGTACTGTTTATTGAAGAGACTATTCTTTTTCCATTGTATGTTCTTGGCTTCTTTTTCAAGAATCAGTTGACCATAAATGCATGGATTTATTTCTGAGTTTTTTTATTCTGTTCCATTGGCTTACATGTTTGTTTTTAATGCTAGTCATGCTGTTTTGATTATTACTGCTTTGTAGTATATTTTAAAATCATGTAGGAAAATTTCTCCAGTTTAATTATTTTCACTGAAGATCACGTTGGCTATTCTTAGGTTAGGCTACTGCAGCAGAGACTGATGCAATAGCATTGGTAATCTGTAATCAGTAATCTGAAGTTGAGCTCAGTTTGGGTTTTGCTGTTTTTTAAATTGAATTTGTCGCTGGCTTCAAAGAGTGGAGGATCAAAACTTCCTTTCAGTAGGAACCCGGTCTGAGTGCTGGCGAAAGTATACCAATCTCTCTGTGCGTCAGGAACAAGTTTCCAGCTTTCAGAACTGGAAGAAGTCTTTCCTAGCTCTACCACCAACCTACCAACATGTGGAGTTCTGAAGACTTCTCTCTGCTCATTCTGCCTGCTCCCTGATTTCAGAGCCTAGAGACTTTTCGGTCCTGCTTCATGCCTCTGGGTCTTCTGTGGGTGCAGCTCTGTCTGCTTTATAGGACTAGAATGCCTTAGAGGGAGACCTTATATCTAGTCTCAGCCCTTTGCTATAGCTTAAGCGACTTGTTTTGTTCCTTTGGGTGTGTTCTATGTCCACCAAGTAAAAGAACCCACTGACTTTCTTCTAAATACTGAAATGTACAAGTAAAATTGAAATACAATACAGAATGTGTTGATAATTCTGCCTCAACTGATGTAGTAGGGTACATTGATTACAACAATAGCTTTGATTCTCCGTCCCTCCCTATAAACAAATTTTGTAATATGACTTTGTAGCTCTTTTCATAAATAGCTGGAATCTATCTGTCTGCTCCTTGAGTCTGGTTTCACCTTGTGTGTGAGTTGGCTTGGGCTGCCATAACAAAATATCATAGTCTAGGTGGCTTAAACAACAGAAACTTGTTTTCTCACAGTTCTATAGGCTAGAAGTCCAAGATCAAAGTGTTGTCAGGTTGGTTTCTTGTGATGTCTCTGCCCTTGATTTGCAGATGACACTTCATCATTTTTTGTATACTATTCAAAAAAATTTTTGCATACCCAAGGTCTTGAAAATACTCTTTTATTCCTAGATATGTTATGGTTCTGGGTTTTATGTCTAAGTATATAATTCAATTTAACTTGAATAAATTTTTGTTGGGGGAAAAAGTATCATGGTTCATTTTATTCCTATAAAGAATTCAATTGTTTTATCAATAAATATTGGCAAAATAACAAAGGCCATGTGTCCTCACAGGGTCTTTTCTCTGTCTGTCTCTCTCTCTCCCCCTCCCTCCCTCCCTCTCTCTCTCTCTCTCTCTCTCTCTCTCTCCCTCCCTCCCTCTCTCTCTCTCTCTCTCTCTATGTGTATGTGTGTATATGTATGTCTGGTATCTTTTTCTTCTTATAAGGACAGAGGTTATATTAGATTAGGGCCCCACCCTTAAAGCCTTTTTAACCTTAATTACCTCTTTAAAGGCCTTATCTCCAAATGCAGTGACATTGGAGGCTAGGGCTTCAACATATGAATCTAAGAGGGGACAAAATTCAGTCCATAAGATCTTATACATTACAGGGGCTGGCAGGGCACGGTGGCTCATGCCTGTAATCCTAGCACTTTGGAAGGCCAAGGAGGGCAGATCATGAGGTCAGGAGTTCAAGACCAGACTGACCAACATGGTGAAATCCTATCTCTACTAAAAAAAAAAAAAAAAAAAAAATACAATAATTAGCAGGGCATGGTGGCTTG